>CM034153.1:658779148-659047994 GCA_019776745.2 Taxus chinensis | reverse complement strand
TGATAGGCATGACCATTTTGTGAAAAAGAAGAGGCGAGATGGTCCTGACTCATCCCTAGAAACAGAACCAGTCAATATAGGTTCTGAGGAACACCCGCAATTTGTAAACATTGGCAAATGTTGCACACCTGAAGAGAAGCAGAAATTTGTCAAGTTGCTGAAGAAATATATGGATGTGTTGGCATGGTCCTATGCCGATCTAAAGTCCTTCAAGCCAAAGGACGTTCAGCATGACATACCGCTGAAAGAAGATGTCAAAGCCTTTCGCCAGAAGCAAAGGCATTATAATCCTAAGATCTCGAGTACCATCCAGGCCAAAATTCAGAAGATGCTGGATGCGAGAATCATCTTCCCTATCCATCACAGTACTTGGGTAGCAAATATTGTGCCAGTGCGTAAGAAAAACGGAAAGATACGCATATGCGTAGACTTCCGAAACTTGAATCAAGCTTCGCTGAAAGACAACTACCCTCTTCCGATAATGGATCAAGTTCTGCAAGCAGTAACTGGATCAGAGATGCTGTCCATGCTTGACGGTTTTTCAGGCTACAATCAGATTGAAGTCTCACCTGAAGATCAATTCAAAACAGCATTCACTACTCCCTGGGGTACATTTGCCTACAGCAGGATGCCTTTTGGCCTAACTAATGCAGGTGCTACTTTTCAACGGGCCATGGACTTTACATTTAAAGGTATGATGGGAAAAGTCATTGTAGTTTATCTAGATGACTTGACCGTGTTCTCTAAACAACGAAGTGATCATTGTGATCACTTGGAGCAAGTATTGGCCAGGTGCCGAGAACATGGAATTTCCCTAAATCCCAAAAAGTCTGTTTTTGGAGTCACGAAAGGGAAGTTGCTAGGGCATGTGGTTAGCAAAGAAGGAACGAAGATAGATATTGAAAGGGTTAAGGCTATTCAGAGCCTTACTCTGCCTACAAACAAGACTGGTGTTCATTCTTTCTTCGGAAAGGTGAACTTTCTTAGGCGTTTTGTTCCTCACTTTGCCGAAAAGACTCGCCACATACTGAACATGATGAAAGGATCACCCACTTTCAGATGGAGTGAAGAAGGGAAAAGGTCATTTGAAGAAATAAAAGCTTCTTTTGCTCGTGCACCAGTCCTGGTATGTCCCGACTTCTCCAAGGACTTCATCATGTATAGCTACGCATCGGAACATACTGTGTCTGCAATCTTAATGCAAAAGAATTCTGAAGACATTGAATCCCCGATTCCATTCATGAGTTCTCCCCTCAAGCCTCACGAGTTGAAGATGACTCAATTGGAAAAGCATGCCTTTTCCGTTGTCAAAGCAGTGAAGAATTTCAGGTATTACATTCTAAACTCGCATACGGTGGTGCTGGTCCCTGACACGGCGGTGAAATCAATTCTAACTTAGCAGGAGTTAGGAAGTTTGAGAGGGAATTGGGTCGCAAAGGTCCAGGAATATGACCTGGATATTAAACCAACCAAGCTGGTAAGGGGCAAGGGCCTGTGTTAGCTAATGGCTGAAAACAAAGATTCAGAAAATCCTAAAGGAAAAGAGGACTATACCAACAAAGAGCAAAGCCCCCTAGAGGAACCTGATTCTCTGCCTCTAGTTTTATTTGTTGCAACTAGTGATGAGTGGTACTCCGACATCGCTTTCTTCCTTACCTACGACGAATGCCCAATGCACCTAACCGCAAAGGAGAAGCACACTATAAAGCTCAGGGAAGCTAAATATGTCATCTGGGATGACGGTTTATATAAGCGCGGGATAGACAGTGTCTTCCTGCGATGTGTTGACAAGCCCCAGCAAGTAAAACTATTGGAAAGTTTTCACAATTCAGCCTGTGGAGGCCATTTTTCTTCTTCCGTGACAGCACACAAGATCATTCGAGCCAGGTACTATTGGCCGACGCTCTTTCAAGATGCGGCTACCTGGGTGGCAAAGTGTGAACCCTGTCAGCAATTCTTTGGCAAGCCCAAGTTGGCTGCCCTTCCCCTAAGGCTGGTCATTATCAATGAACCATTTAGGCAATGGGGAATTGATTTTATTGGCACACTCAATCCTCAATCGAGTGCCAGACATAGCTATGTCCTTACAGCAACGGATTACTTCACTAAGTGGGTGGAAGCCATACCCGTCAAGCATGCCACTTCTGAGGTGGTTTGCAGTTTTATCAGAGAAAATATCATTGTCAGGTTCGGCGTTCCAAACAAAATCGTTGCTGATAATGCTTCTAACTTCTCCTCACGGGAAGTTATTAGTTTTTGCTATGAATATGGGATAACTTTAGCGCATGCCTCGGATTATTACCCTCAGGGAAATGGTCAGGCGGAATCCAGTAATAAGAACTTGGTGACCATCATATGGAAATTAGTAGATGAGAACCAGCGGATGTGGCACAAGTCTTTGTACGACGCTTTGTGGGTGGACCGCATTACTCCCAAGAGATCTCTCGGCATGTCACCTTTTCAAGTGTTATATGGCACTGATGCCGAACTTCCCATTTCTGCTGAACTTCCTGCTCTACGCTTGGCACGAGTAATCGAAGATGAAACTTTCCAGAATTCTCTAGAAAAGAGAATCATGTATCTTGTGGAACTTGAAGAAAAGAGAGTAAGAGTGGTCGACAGGATCACTGAACATCATAATCAAGTAAAGAGGCTTTTTGATAAGAAAGCCAAGCAGAGAAATTTTCAAGTGGGAGACCTTGTCCTCTTGTGGGACAAGCGAAGAGAACCAAAGGGCATGCACGGAAAATTTGATTCCCTATGGAGAGGGCCCTTCAAAATCAAGCAACTCAATGGAGAGAATAGTTTCTATCTCTCGTATCTGGATGGAGCTGAACTCCCGCTTCCCTATAGCGGGCAACATCTCAAGATCTTCAGGAAGTAGAGTTTGCTCTGTTCTTTGTACAGTTTATCTTTTCGTCGTGTGTTTGCTTTCATCGTGTGTTTGCTTTCGGTTTGTTTTGTGTTTCCTTTGTTCTCCCTCCGGTCCCCGTTGTTTTTGACTCCATACCCAATGGATAGGCACATGTGAATCTAGGATTCTCTACCCCCGAGTTTGCTCAGGGATAGTCCCCAGAAAGAGCCAGCTGTTATCCCGTAAAATTGACAAGGGCAATTTTACGGATAACCATATGGAAAATTTTGTTTTGATCCCTTGTTAGGGATCCTTCTGCGTTCAAAACGTCGTAAAGTCCCTTCCCGGGAAATCTAGTTTTCGAACTTAGTCTTTTTGATCCTTTTTTGGCTGGGCGCATGGATTTGCCTTGCAACACAATGTTTTGGTGCGCCCACTTAAAAGCCTTTGGCGCATGGTTTTCCATGTTAGCACGTCTTTTCGGTGCGCCAAAGGATGTTGAGTCTCTTTTGTGTGCGCCAAGGCGCATGCGCCTTATTGTTGAAATTGATTTTGTTGCTCCACTTTTTCAGTGTGCCAAAGGGCGCACATAATCTCGCTGCAACACAAAGTTTTGGTGCGCCAAAGGGCGTACGCTTTCCCCTGTCGATAGCAACTTTCATGCGCTATTTCAAAAGTGGTTGGCGCATTGATGACAAGTTTTTCTATAAATATACGTGCGCGCCCAATGTCATTTTCATTCTTTTGCAAAGCACGTGATTGTTCTGGACTTGTCAGCGTCTGCTCCGTCACTTTCATCGCCCTGTGGACCCGCTCTCCAAAATTTTTCTATATATCCAAGGTGAGAGGTTCTCCCTCTTCTCCGTTTTGTGCTTTTGGTTGTTTGAGTGTTCTTGGTCTGTGTTTTGGCTTGCTGGCCGGTTTTAAAATGAGATTATGAGTAAGCTAGCTCCTCCCCTGTGCTATCCTGTCTCATTTTCTTTTCCTCCTCCCTTCCCTCCCTCTTTCCAGATCTGCTGGTAAAGAGTGTTGTTTTGAAAAGGCTTGGTCTGAAAATCTTTTTATGAAACCTTATATGTCTAAGCAACCTTTGAAATGGAGGAAAGAAAGAAAAGGTTTGAGCTATGAGTTTAGATCTGTGGCGTACTGGCGTGCCTTGTTACACTAAAAATAGTTGCGCCCCTTTGGCGCATCTACCCGCCCTGTTACATGATCTAAACCCGCGCCAAAGGCGCACCCATTTGTCATGCTGAATCTAGAACTCATGCGCCCTCAAGGCGCGGCTTTCTCGCATGCTACAAGTGTCGATCCCGTGCCCCCCTTAAAAGTATTTGGCGCACCATTTATCCATGTTACACCCAGCTTCCATGCAACACAAGCCTTATTCGCGCAAGTATAAAGCTATAAAGGCGCGGGCGCACCCCCGATTGTAGTAACATGATGTTTTGTAAACCCTTTTGGTGCACGAAAAGTCCATGTTACACGACCCATCCATGCGCCCTGCTATAAAATGCAATCTGCTACATCTGTGCACCATGTGCCTTTGGCGCCAGTATAACCTCTGCAACACTCTTTTTCTGTGCACCTTATCCATTTGCCCTACAACATGCAATTTTCATGCGCCCTGCGCCCTAAGCCTTAAAATCTCTAACTCTTTCTTCTGCTAGCATTCCAATGGAAGATCAAATGACTAATTCAACTTTTGTGGATTGGGTCTCACTTCTTCTTCATGCAGATCAGCAACTGAGTTCGAAAGAACACATGTCTACGTCAAGCAAGAAACCCACCAAACCAAGAGGAAAGGCTAAGCTGACAGAAGAAGAGATGAAATACAAATATCAGAGGGTCAGGATGCCCGAATCATAGGCTGAGTGCAGTATGGATGTCAGAGACTCAGAATTGGGTCACATTGACATGGAGGAATTCTGGGTTAGGACTCAGAAAGTTACAAGAAGTCCATGGATGGACAAGTTAATAGGCAGTGCCCTGCACTTCGCCGGAGGAATCCCCGTCAGCGCTGTCAACAACGAATTCATGATGGTGATTGCCCAATGTTACAACAAAGACACAAGATGTGTCGAAAATAACAAGGGCGAGGTAGTCATAAACCTCACTGCCCGTCATTTTGAAATAATGCTCGGCATCCCTCACCACCAGAACTTTGTGGCTGTTAGCCAACGAGAATGAATCAAGGCCTGGGAAGACAACGAAGACCAGTGCATGTAGTTGATGAATGAGGTCTACCTAAAGAACAAGAAGGTGGTGACCCGGTGGCCACAGACTATCCACCGAAGTGATTTCTCAGAGGAGCTCAGCGATACTATCACCTTCCTGAGCAGAGTCTTCGGGCTTTCAGATGCCCGTTATTTCCATAAATGGATGCTGCTGTACTTGGAGACAATGAATAAAAATTTACCCGATCAGCGTTTTTGTTGTGGTGAAATAATAAGCAGCACCATCTCTGAGCAGCTATAATAGTTCGCCACAACATGAGTGTTCCATATGAACTCCTATGTAGTCTACGCTGCAGCGTCGGCAAGGGATTATCCGGGGCTGAACCGAAGTGGAGTATGGCCTTAGGCCAAGATATTTGATTACTACCCAGAGCTGAGGCTGGAGAATAGCATCCAACATTTCACAAAAGTTAACGATGCATTCTTCTATCATGTCATCTGCCTACTGAGGCCAAACATGACTCATAGCCAGACGACCAAAAACATAGTGGCAGTCAGTGAGAAATGGGGGGCCCTGTTCACCCAATTTCCCACGTTCACCTATCTGAGGGCTGCTAACTTTTTGGGAGAGCCAACCAGGCTACCAAGGTATGCTGGGCCTAAGCTGATTCTACTAGAACTGTCAAGGCAGCCGGTCACATACCATGAGAAGTGCCTCAAAAGAAAGAAGGGTGGAACTCCTTTCCCCCTCAAAGTGGGCCGATACACATGCTCCACCCATCATAAGGCGAAGGAAATGTTCGCAGAGCTGGAGCTACTCAACTTAAAGCATGACTTCCTAGCCAGGCCTACCTTCAACCCAAGAAGCTGCCTGCCAAAAGCGAAGCTCGATCCGATCCATGTCCCTCAAATTGAGGATATTTACATTGACGTTCTCCATGAGGCAGAACTCAGAAGAAAGGATCACTCTCGCTTAGCATTGGCGGAAATCATCCAATACGGAGTGGCCATTGTCCCCGAAGGCTTCCAAACTACGGAAGATGAAGTAGATAAGGTGTATAATGACACAGATGGGGACAATTGGCCCTTCCCGGCCATTGACAGGAATAAGGCTCCTCAAACAATTGAGAAGAGGGTCAAAGATACTATGTGGAGAACAGAGCATTGGTGCCGCATGAACGGACTAATCTACCTAGGGGTAGATTTCACAACTTCCCTGTTGGGCAATGCCCCTCCAAGGTCCAAGAAGTAGCTGAAAGGCAAAGGTTCAGAAGGCGAAACTAGCACCATTCAGGAAGAAGCCCCTGAAAGTCCTCTTCCCTCAGAGCCAGAACAGGTTATAACTCTGGAGGAAGAATTGACAGAGGATATTCCTATATGCCCATCCACCTAGGATGTCGGCGTCGCTACAACTTCAGAGGTCCCTTCTATCCCTTCTTCTTCTCTTCCTTCCCCTCCTCGAGTGACTCAAACGACCACCCCTTTGGTCGTGTCCTCTGCCCCTTCTTCTACCCTTTCCCCTGCTTCTTCGTCTATCTTCTCCTCCCTCGCTGATTTGTCTTCCTCTATTTCTTCCCTCATCTCCGAGCTCCCTTCCCTTCCTATGTCTTCTGCAGTTGCGGTTTCCCTTCCTCCCGTGGACACTTCAATGGCTTTCCCAAAAGAACAGTCCCTATGTAGTAGACCTGCTATTTTTAGAAAGTTAGCTTCTAGAGGTCAGATTTACACAAAAAAAAAATTGATATAGTTTTTTTTCAAAATATCACCCCTTTAAAAACTTTGGGCCCGCCCACTTAATAATCTAAGAGATTTTAAAGTTTTAACTTTTGGACCTACAGTGCTTCTAGATGCGACAGCCATTAAAGGACCTCAAAACTATAGGTCTAGTTTTCTCCTCCATTTTCAATGAAATAAATTTTATTGTGATAGGTTTCTTCTTCTGATGCTTCACATGCAATTCTACTTAATTTCACCCAACGGTTTGACGGGAAATTAGAATTTTTCTTTATTGAGCTATAAGTGAGATTTCTTCACTGTGGATGCTCTGTAGCACGAGGGGAGATTTTGAATTTGTATTATTGATGGCCTTGGGTATAGGAATGAATATAAAAATATAGCTTGTTGTATAATGCATCCATTTGGGATATTTTTTCAACTTTTCATTTCATGGCCATGGAGTTTTCTTTGTGCTTCTCCCTCATTTGCTATGAAGCTCCAATGAGTATTCCTTTATCGGCGAGCATGGTGTGGCCGTTTCTGGGGTGAAAGAGGAGTACCTCTATGGTAGGTCTAGTATGAGCTTCAGAAATGGATTAATCGCCGAGGTGATACCAGTTTATAGAGGAATACATCGGAAGGCCGAATAATTGAACTCCAAGCATTGGTGAGTCTGATAGTCAGCTGAGTTAGAGCATGCTAGACTCCAGCACTGAAGTGACAGTTCCAGCATTTTTTCGATTTTTTGAAATTATGAGAGTATAAACTTGGTCATAGTTTTTCGGATGCTTGATGTCCTTGACCTCATATACATGAGGGGCATCAACAATTCCATGGTGGTCAAGAGGATGACATGTGGCGGATAGATCTGACGGTAGGATTCGGTCTGGTAATGAAGGTGAGAAAAGCTGCTTTAAGAGACACTGGGAACTGAAATTAGGTCATATGGATGTCAGAAAGTTGCTCTCGCCATAAGGGGACTCCAGGGTTGCTCATTCCTTCCCTATATGTCTGATGATCAGCCGATGACATCTATAGGGAAATTCAATGGAAATTAGTTTCTCATGGGTGGTCTTGGGGCTGACACGTGGCGCTTGATCCGATGATAGGGACACTGAATGCTATCAAAAATGCTACCCGGGGGCTGTAGGGACTATCAAGTCTGGAGGTCACTTATGGATGTCGGGAAAGGATTATTCCAAACTGGGGATGGGATAATTTTTCCATAGTCTGATGTCCCTCACCTTAGGTACTATAGGGTACATCAATTTCCATGGTGGTCTTGGGACTAGGATCCATCATAGGCACTCGATCTGACGGCAGATGAATAGCAAGTGCTTGCAAAAATGCATCTGGGAGTTCCACATAGTCGGTCACATGAGCATGCATGAGAAATAGGCTCTCCATGATGGGGATGAGATAGCTTCTTCTTCAAGTTATGATGTTCTTCTTCAACTCTAGGGACACAAGCGACATAATTTTCCACAATGGTCCTAGAGCTAACGCGTGGCGCTTGATCCAACAATAGGGAATGGTGTCATCCAAACATGCACCTAGGGGCTGAACTTTCAAGTCTACCAAGTTGTCATATGAGGATCCACATGAGGTTTACATGGGGGCTGGTATATATCTTTGTCAATAAGTGGTTGGCTCCATTTTACCTTCTCTCTCCCTGGACATCTATAGGATATGGGAATACTTGTTGTAGCTCCTAGTGCTGAACACGTGTTTAGATCCCAAATAGAAGTGACTAGAGAAAGACTTTGAACTGCCTTGTGAGAGAAGAGAACTCAGAAAGACAGATAACTTGAGATCTTGGTGGAATTTATTGGTGAAATTTTATACATTAGATCTTTCTAACGTTAGAAATCTGAATGTGTTGAATCCAATGGCGGATGATCTTATGTACTTGTTCTCATCCACCTGGTCCTTGAAAATCAGATTTGTTTATTTGATGCACTCTAGGTTTGTGCTCTGATAAAAACTTCCTAACTAAATCCTATGCACCAAGGTGTTGTGAACAATATCTACTTTGGACCATTCATGTAGGTATTGGAATACTCCCTTCCAGATATGTTTTTATTTAATTCTAACTCCATCCTTCAGCTCCTGGAATCTTGTTTTGACATCCTGAAACAGTCTATTTTAGGCTTGTGATACTAACCCCCGAAGGCAGAATCTGTGAGACTTGCATATTTTCCTGCTATTAGAAACTAGCAATACACCAGTTTCTCTTAAAAGATGTCCCCAAGACCTTCAAAATCCCTTCACACTGATTTTATAATGTCTATCAATTAGACCTGTCCATGCGACAATTTTTCGGACCTTCACGTACTCTACTCCAGGGTGGTTGAGTCGAGTCTTGGGAAGTACTAATGATAGCCCTTCCCAATACTGCCAAAAGATAACATCTTTTTAATGAACTCCCTAAAATCACCTAGGGGGGAATAAATGGAATTTCCTAAATCACCTAAAGGACCAATTTGACATCAAATAGAGGGTGAAAAGGCTAAGGGATTTGGCTTGGGGTTCCTGGGGAATGATGAAACATGAAAAATTCGACATCTGGGTATAGTTGTCGTGCTCGGAAATTGTCAATTTCCCCATTACACATTTTCACAACAAAACATCACTATCACTGCATACGACAATATAGAAAGGGAGTCAACAGGAAAAATCATGTTGCCCATGGAGGTGGGTCCCACTTGCCATCAGACAAAGTTTCATGTCCTAGACTTGGAACTTCTATATATTATGCTTCTACGTTGACCATGGATTCATGCCATACAGGTCATGCCATCGACGTTTCATCAGTGCATTAAATTAAATCATGAGGGACACACCATTACAATACAAGGAGATTTAAATCCCTTCACTCACTATAGAGCTCTCAATAGCTTTACACAAAAGGGAACATACACATGTCCCTCTACTGATATAGCGATCCCTCTCTAATATGAGGCCATGGAATCCTAGATAGATTCATATTCTCTCAGTTCTTGTGCCCATGGGGCATCTACATCAACATCTCCTTTTGATTCATGGGAGATGAAAATCCTTGAATATGGTTGTGGGGAATACAATATATAGCAAGTGCTCTTGGTTTTAGACCTCTCATTGTCACCCAAGACTAGAGGTCGACCCAACTATCACTTCAGAAGACCTAGAAATGAACACACTATTGGGTCATTCTTACCTGGAGGCTTGTTGGCTGAGGAAAAATTGTTAAATCCACCTACAACTTGGGTCCCAGAGGATACTTAGCTATCCTGTTATTAAACCACTAAATACGAGAAATCTAGTAAAATGATGTACTCCATGGGTTACAAAGGCCTAGGATGTGGAAGAAACAAACAAGGACAGAGAGAACTAGTGCCTCTTCCACATTTCAAAACAGAAAGATACGGCATTGGGATTTGACCTTATGGAGCACACCCCAATGATCAAGATGTTATTTGTTCTGAACATGAGGATGGCTCTGACTATCCAGACAGTGATACAGATTCCCATTGTAGCCAATATGAGGATCTTTCCTCCACAAACCTATTCATGAACAACGTTGTTCTAACCATAACCCTTACAAAACCAACCCTTGGCCTTATTTACCCTTCCCTTGTTGAATGGGACCAACAACAACACATGTCGCTAGATCTATTCAAGAATGACAAAGCTATTGCAGAGTTCATGGGCATTTGGGATATAATTTCCATTAGAGACCACAAGAAGGGTTTCTTTATTGACTTTGATACCTGTGCCTACTTTTTTGAGGAGTTTGATCTTTGTGTTCAACAAAACTTAAAGAAAAGTGAAGGGTAAAAGTTCCAACATAAAGCCTCAGCAAAAATCAAAGTCCAAGTCACACAGTGAAAACCTCTTTGAGGCATTGACCGACAAATAATTAAAAAAATCAAAGGACAAACAAAGTGACCATGCCAAGGATGAAAATTTCGAGGAGACATCCTTGGATAAGGATCTCAACCTTCCTCCTGATCCTACATGTATGGAGGACTTATCAAACTTACTAGTTGAAGAAACCATTGATGTGAATATTGGTATAGAAGAAGACACCAAGATAGTAAAATTGAGAGCATAACTCTCAACTAGATAACAAAAGAAATTCACTATGCTGATACGAGAGTTTATAGATGTATTCGCATCGTCTTACAAAGACATGCCAAGCTTAGACCTAACTTTGGTCGTGCACAACCTAGTTGTGTACGCAGACACTAAGCCTATCAAACAAAAGCTCAGAAAGATGCACCCAAGGGTAGCCTTACTGGTTAAAGAGGAATTAGAAAGGTTTCTTGTGGTAAGATTCATCTAGCGTATTGATTATTCTGAATGGATATCGAACATCATCCCTGTCAAGAAAAATCCTGTCGGTATTAGAATCACCATGGATTTTAGAGACATTAATAAGGATTGCCTTAAAGATGATTTTCTGCTACCAAATATTGACATGATTGTTAAATCAACAGTAGGGTACGAGATGCTATCTCTCATGGATGGATTTTCATGATATAACCAAATCAAAATAGATGAAGAAGATTAACAAAAAATGGCTTTCATGACTCCTTGGGGTACCTTATGTTATTAGGTGATGCCATTTGATCTCAAAAATGCAGGAGTTACTTATCAGCGGGAAATGACAGTAATTTTTTAGGATATGATTCATGATATCATGGAGGACTATGTAGATGACATCCTTAGAAAGTCTAAAACAAGAGAGGATCACCTAGTCATTTTGTGGCATGTCTTTGAGCGCCTACAAGAGTACGAGGTCAGGCTAAATCCAAAGAAGCGTGTATTCGGTGTGATATCAAGAAAATTGTTGGGCTTCATCGTGTCAAGACAAGGAATTGAAGTAGACCCTGTTAAAGTGTCTGGTATTACTTAAATTCCTCCACCTAAGAATATTAATCAACTATGTAGTTTATAGGGGAAAATCAAGGTCATTCACTGCTTCATCTCCTAGCTCGCAGATAAGTGCCACTCATTCACCCACTTTCTTAAAAAGGATGTCACCTTCATCTGGGGACCTGAGCAACATCAAGCCTTTTATTTGCTTAAATAATACTTGGCTAATCCACCTGTTCTCATGCCTCCAACTCCTGGAGAACCACTCTTGCTCTATATCTCTTCTACGTAATTTTCTATTGGTGCACTGCTCGCCCAATATGACCTTGATCATAAGGAAAAAGTAGTGTATCCTCTCAGTCGCACTCTCATCGCCTACGAGCTCAACTATCCCCAAATTAAAAAAGTTTTCTTGGTTGTTGTTTTTAATTTTTAGAAACTTCGCCATTATCTATTGAATACCAAAACCAAGCTGATATCCAAAGTTGACCCACTCAAGTACTTATTGTCTAAACCTGCCCTCACGGGTAGAATGGCTAATTGGATCATTCTACTAAGTGAGTGTCGACATAGAATTTGTGCATCAGAAGTTGGATAAAGGAAAAGTACTCATTGACCAGCTAGTAGAAGCACCTTTGCAAGGCAATGAACCTTTGAATCTAGATCTGCCAGATGCCTCCTTACTGTACATTGAAGAATATTTCATGTGGCAGATACATTTTTGATGGGTCCTTTACTTTCCACGGTTCAGGTGCAGGGGTAAGTCCTTATTAACTCCTTCTGGAAACCCTATACCATAGGATTTTCACCTGGGATTTCCTTGCACAAATAATATCATATAATATGAGGCACTTATCACAGGGATGAAGCTTGCTATCAAGTGGAACATTCATCATGTCAAGGTTGTGGGTGATTATTAGTTAATTATCAAGAAATTTAATGATGAATACAAGGTTAAGGATGACAAGCTCATACCTTACAAACAGCTGGTAGAAACTCTAAAGGGAGTACTTCATTTACATTACATTTGAAAAAATTCCACGAGCGTAAAATAGATCAGCAAATGCTATCGCAATGGTGGGTTCTATGCTTCGTATTTCCACCAGGGAATAATGACATGCCATTCTTTGTATAAAACTTACGCCAGCTCGTGTATGATATGCTAGAGTCTTGTCTGGATTGTGATGTTGTTGGTCCCAATTCCCCCGTGGTATGAGCCCATCTTTACCTATCTCAAGGAAAAAAACATTCCCTCCCCGATATCTCCTGTTCCAAAAAACACAATCTTGATTCACCAAATAGCCCGTTACACCGTTTTAGGAGGTACACTTTATCATCGTGGTTATGATGGGAATCTGTTACGTTGTCTTGATGTGACAGAGTTGATCCAAGAAATCAAAGAAATACATGAAGGGGTGTGTGGAGCACATATGAATGGAATGGTTTTGGCCAAGAAATTGTTAAGAGTAGGCCACTATTGGCTTTTCGTGGAAACTGATTGTTGCAATTATGTCAGAAAATGTGTACTTTTCTAGAAGTATGGAAACTTCATCCATGCTCCATTGCAACCATTGCAACCTATCACTACACCATGGCCATTCTCTAAGTGGGGACTTGATTTGATAGGGAAACTGACCCCTACCTCATTTTATAGTCATACACGCATCATCACGGCCACATAATACTTTGCAAAGTGGGTGGAGGTTGTTCCTTTAACCTATGTAACAAGAGATCAGATTTCTAAATTTATAATTAATCATATCATTTATCATATGGCATCCCTGCAGCTATCGTTACAGATAATGGGAAGTTGTTTAAGAACAAAACTATAAAAGGTCTTTGTCAAAGGTTCCAAATCTGGTTAAAATGGTCCACACCATATTATCCCTAAGGTAATTGATAGGCTGAAGCCACAAACAAGACTTTGGTGAGAATAATGGAGAAGATGGTCAGTAAAACAAGTCATAATTGGCACTTGCAAATCCACCTAGCCCTTTGGGCTTACAAGACCTCCATTCATACTCCTACGGTGCGACACCATACTCTCTAGTATTTGGGACAGAATCCATCATCCCATAAGAAATTGAACTTCCTTCCCTGAGAATTTCTCTTAGGGACTATTTGGATAAAGATGAGGATTACCGGGTAGCAAGACTAGATGAATTAGAACTCCTAGGTGAGAAGAAAATTTGTGCTCTTAATCACCTTAAAGTGTATTAGAACAGAGTCTCCAGAAACTACAACAAGAGAATCATCCCTCGTCAGTTTGAGGTTGGTGATTTAGTCATGAAGGAGAATCAGTTCAACACAAGAGCGGAACGAGAAAAAAAGGGAAGTTCGAACCACATTGTTTGGGACCCTATGTTATAGTAGCCAAGTACGGCACAGGGGCATACAAACTTACTCACCCCAATGGTTAGGAGTTCCGTGAGCCCATGAACATTGTGCATCTTAAGCGGTTCTATGCTTAAACATGGTGCTGAAAATCAAAAAGAAAAAAACTCAAAAACATGGTAAAATGATCAAAAATACAAAATAATCAAAAGAAGAAAAGAAAAAGAGAAAACAGGTCATCCACAAGTGAAAACCTTGCAATTGTGGCACTTTGGATAATTCCTTGGGTGAAAAACTAGTTTTTGGCACCTTGGGAGGATTTGTTGTTCACAAGCATCTTGCATCTGGAGGGTAATTTTACTTGGCCTAGCCCTAGTTCTTCCTTCAAGATTCCCTGTGAGCCCCATCATGTCAGGAATTCATACAAATTTTTCTTCTTTTATTCATCTGTGAGGGACATGGTCTTTTGGTATTTCCCATCTTATGTTGGGGGAAATTCAACAACTTCACCTTCTTGTTCATAAGCATGTGGCTTTTGCCCTTGTACATTCCTCATCTAACGCTGGGGGCATCCACACTTTCTTGGTTACCTATGCATAACTCTGGAAAACTATTAGGAAACAATGCAAAAATAATAGAAAATTGTTTCAAAATGTAAAAAACAATTGAAAATTGTTTCAAAATGCAAAAACAATAGAAAATTGTTTCAAAACGCAAAAGTAATAGAAAATTGTTTCAAAATGTAAAGACAATAGAAAATTGTTTAAATACAAAAAAACAATAGAAATTTTTTTCAAAAACCTAAACAATAGAAAAAAATTTCACATACAATCCAAAAATATAGAAAATTGTTGCATGAAAAAAATCTTACAAAAACATTTACTTAGATTTACTTGTATTGTCTTGTTTCTTGCTTTGCTTGTTACTTGTATAGTTGTTTCATATTTATGCTTTTGTGTTGTTGCTTGGGCATACTTTGTTAGGATTAACTTTTTCTTTCTTAGATTAGATTTATTCTTTCTTGTGCATATTAAGGTGTGTTCTTGCATGCTAGTGAATCATGGTGCATTATTATGTTACTTCATTGTGTTATTTGTTAGCATTTGATTGTGTTTATTACATGTGCACTGTTTTGTTAGCACATCATCACATTACCATAATTATCATCACATCTAACATCATCTATCAAGGAAAGGCTAAAGTATACATCATACATGAATGCTAAGCTAATCATCACATATCATATCATCAAATGGGGGCAAGAGGGATCGTAAATATCAAAATCTATCCCCCCCCGCACCCTTATCATCATATCATCTCGTCCACTAAGTATGGAACATCGCATAAACAAAACACATTTGATATATTCTACAAGCTCATATCATTTGGAAATAAAAACACATGTGATAAATCAATAAGATCATCGATACATATACATGTCAAATCATCAAATCATCTAAACATCATAAGGACATCTATCTATCCATGAGAAATAGTAAACAAATATCCATCTCATATACACATATGTCATGTCACAAATGTTCAAATCATACATGTGTGGTATATCTATATCAAAAATGGTGTATAGCACGGAAGTACATCGTAAAATCCTTCATCTGAGGCATATAACAGAATGGTGCATGTAGCAAGGGAATAATAGCCTTCATCAAAGGCACGTATCAAAACTGCTCTATATCAAAAATTCCTTCATCTGAGGCATACAAAGGTGATACATCTATAACAGAATAAAATCCTTCATCAGAGGTATGTGTCAAAAATTCTATACCACTACAAAATGAATATACATGGAGCACAATCTTCTGATAGCCTTCATAACGAGGCGTACGTAGATATGCAAAATCTCAGGGCTGAATCAAACCCTCTGAAGGTGTGGCTGGCAATGTCTCGTGGAGGTCACATAGCATGTGCATCACTGGATCTCTCTTAATGTGGCTTCTCCACTAAGGCCTGAGGCCTCTCTGATCTAGTCCCTTTGCTGGACTACTGACTATAAGATGGTACCAGTCACTCATGAGGCACTACCTCAAAGTACAAATATTTCTAGTATGAGGCCCTACCCTTTGCTGTAGCCAAATATCTATGTGTCTGGGCAGTTACTACAGTACCATCCATGCATCGGTAGGATGTTATCTCTATTATGGCTCGATCCAGCTCAACCTGGCCCACTACTCACTCTACCCTGAGCCTATCTCACTCTAATATCACAGGATACAACTAAGCCTGTGTCTTTTGATGTAAAACCTATAACCTGGGCCATCTAAGTGGCCATCTTTTGTATCTACCGGAAAAGCATAACATTGTCACCTCCTCCTGGGCCCAAACCTAATCTCGCTCTGATAGTAATGTGATAATTTGGGTCTAAGCTTGATCACATTTAACTATTGCAGTCACACACCAACCTTGGGCCTCATCTCTCTCTACTCTCACAGTGTCTCTCTTAGCTAGAGCCTACTGTAGTTGCTGTTGTAATGTGGCTATCTATGCCATTGGCTATGCCACCAAGGCTGGTCCCTTGGGTGCTCTCGATGATTGACCCTGCTCTAGGACCCTAACTCGAAGAATCTACACTAGTACCTGTACTGGGCCCTGTGGCCTCAATCCCTGTTCTTGTGGGGGTACCCTGCTCATCATGCGAAAGACCATCAAATGGATTTTCTGGATCAGGACCTATTGCTCTCTCTCTACACTCCGAACCATGTCAGATCTCTATGGGTGGACGAATGCCTGCTTTCCAGTCCTCCTCTGGGATAGTGAGACACTGAGGGAGGACAGTGGCATACCACGCCACGTAATCTGCTATTGTCCCTAGGTCCCACACCTATCGTGTTGGGTCCCATGCATGTGGGATCACCTGTGAAAAGCTCACCCTAGCTTGGGCCACCGGTATGCGAGGCCCCATAGTATGCCTATTTGAATCTCTATGGGCATACCAAATTTCTGACCATGAGACCCCTATGCTATGTCAAGCTACCACTGGCACCTGTCAACTTGATATAACTCTATAATATAGCTGCGAATGCCGATGATAAAGTGCTCTACTAAGCACACACTAAGCTCTGTGGCATCCTTTGGCCACTGGATATGTTGGTAAGGTCGTCATATAATATCAATCTCGAGTAACTCATCAAACACTCACCTATATCTGAATAGGCTTCCTAGGTGGCCTCTTGCATCACCACCTATTGATACCCATGCCATGTAAGATGGGTCCGCTGGGTCTCGGACACGCAAAGTGCCCATAGGACATTCGATCCCAAAATGGTCCCATGACCAAATTTGTAGCAAAGAAGATGGCCCCATGGTCTTTTGACCATGGTATGTAATCAAATACAGATCCCAGTATAAGTGGGCCACTATACACTATCCCCAATAGTATCATTCGCCACTGAAAATGTCGTGTACTAGTGGTAATAACCCTCTCGGGAATGAAGTCCCTGTCTTATCAGTAAGTAAAAACCCACTGATAAGAGACATAATGTAAAGAGGCCCTCGATGCAGTGTGGGGTCACAAATGCACTCATGTAGGGCTATGGTCATACCGTCATGCGATATGTCATCTATTTCAAAGAGATCACTACATGCTACTCTAATCATCCCTACATCAGAGTTGTACTCAATCAAGGTGCCCATGATTGGCACACAGAGAATCTCTCATACATCCTCCAGGGTCACATTCATCTCCTCTGTAGGAAATATGAAGCACTAGTGTTTTTATGTGTATCCAACGCTCCCTGTGAGTTTCGTGACATGGACTAACCACCTCTCGTAGATCCTAACTCTAGCGATTGTAGTGGAGACTAACACCTATGAGTTTTGGTCTAACGAAAATCGTGGTCTAACAAATGGTATCAGAGTGATAGGTCTCGAGTTCAAAATTCACTTGGGTAATGCTGAGGGGGATATTGTTGGCATGTGTGTCTAGCACTCCCCATGAGTTTCGTGACATGGACTAACCGTCTCTCGTAGATCCTAACTCTGGTGATTGTAGCGAATACTAACACCTATGAGTTTTTTATCTAATGGCAATCGTGGTCTAACAACCGGCTCTCACTATGCCATCGCTTGGCTAGCACAGTCAATAGGCCATGGTCCAGTGTAATAAAAGGCATCCGTGACACGGGGCCTAGACCCACAGCCTTGAGAAAAATAGACATAGCTCGTCGGTCTCACCAATGCATGCTCCCCTCTACCTCTGCTATCTGAGCGTGATGCTCCTGTGTCTACAATACTGGTAGATGTCTCTACAAAATATCAAGTCACTCATCAGTTACTAACATTTCCTCTAAAAATCTATCTATTATTTTAGGGTTAACCCACAAATCCTAAAATTTTCTTCTAAATGTCATCTTTTTGGCACTTCTCTATCTATCCTCCACTGGCCTGGGACACCTGCACACCCTTTTGGGCATGTGCACCACATATTTGGCATGTGCGCATGTGTGCATTTGTCTTCTAGTGCTTGCACCATCATTTGGGCACTTGCGTGCCCTTTTGGGCATGTGCGCCACATATTTGGCACTTACGCCATCATTCCTGTGCTTACACTTGTGCACGTGTACCCCCCGTGTGTGTTCCCCACTTTTTGCGTGTGCACCCCCTTTCAAATGTGTGCACATGCATGTACATGTGTAGTGTGTGCACATGTGCGTGGGTGTGTGTAACTTATGTGTGCACGTGTGTGCGTGTGTGTTGCGGTGCGTGTGCCCCCAAAGCGAGGCCTGTGCCCCCAACTCGACACCTATTCCTGCACACATGTGCACCGACATGACTTCCTAGAACTTATTGCTAAAATCAAGGCATTAATGACAAAAATTAACAAGCAAGGTTTCAATACTCATGAAGGGGTCATCCTCCGCGTGCCGCTAATACCCTCGAACTACATCTTCTTGCCTCACTCAGTCTCGTGTGATCAACATTGTCCTTGTCATTATCAGAGCCTCACAGTAAAAAAATTGTATAGGCCTCAGTTAAAATGAATTGGTTACGATGATTTTACCCCCCCTAGGTGGGGTATATTAACCCATTTTTCACCCCCCGTGAAGACCTGGAGGCTCGTTTTGGACCCGTTTTCTTCTTTGTTCGCCGTGGAATAGTTATTTTTATTGAATAATTATTTTTATCTTATTTTCCACCATATTGGAGCATTTTTTGCTGTCTAATACCCTTTTCTTCCCCCTAGGGAAATTTTATTACTCCTAGGTGTTTTTTCTTCTTATTCACTCTCATAAATAATTTTTTTTCAAAAATAATTATTTTGTTAATTTTTCCAGTACAAAAGGACATTATTTGTCACTTGTTTCTTCTTTCTTTCACCTAGGGCACTTTTTGTTGCGCCTATGCCCTTCGTTCTATTTTTTCTATTTTCTTCTATTGTCCACCGCATTTTAGAAAATAGAAAATAAAAACAATATATATATATATATATATATATAGTATATATATATATATATATATATCAAAAATCCAAAAACAGGGCAAAATTTTTCACAAAATCCTAAAAAGTAAAGAACCTACAAAAATGGTAACTTGCTTATTACGGCTTAAACTTGTGTCTTGCGCATGGTATTTTATCCATATCCTACTAGGTTTGTTTCACATCTTCCCTAATTAAGATGACTTGTGGATCGCCAGATTCACAACATTCACAAAGCTAGTTTCTTGCTTCGTCTATACTATAGGGTACGTTTGTTGTCTGGTGTTGTTTCGTTGCACACAACACTTTTCTTGGACCCCATGTCCATTTTCATTTCCCCTTGCATGTATCCTTGCTTGGGGAATCATTTTTAACCCTTTTCATCCATCATGAACATGTCGATCTCTTCAGATTGATAAAAAACATTTGTACAACTGTCTTAACCGTTGTTGGGTTAGATATGTGCGTTTGTACTTGTTTTCCCTGTTAAATGAGCTTGTTTCCTTCTCGTATTTCATTGCATTGTTGTGTGTTGCGTGGAGTGAGTATTTTTTAGCAATGGACAACTATTCGTAGTATGGATTTTCATGTTATTATACTTTTGTCCTATTCTTATATTTTCATATGGACCGATGATGTAGATTTCTTGGCAATATGATGACATCAAAATTGTTCCAATACACAACGGCTAGAGGCTAAGCTCTTCTCTCCCCTCCATATTTCTTCTACATCACTTTTCTCTCACCCCTAATCTTCTGTCTCACTGGCGCATCTTACCCCTTCCCATTCTTCTATCTATCTCTCACCTTTTTTGATCGTCGATCATCTTCTTTCATCACCCCATTGACACTCGAGGGGGCATCTCTCCCTCCTACTAATTTTTCTTCTATCCCTTCAAAATTTTCTCCCATCTACTATCTTTGAAGTGGCATCACTTACGCCACCCCAAAGAGGGGCAAATGTAGACAACCATAATTACGCCCAAGTAACTTAAATACTTAAATTGCGCTAATTATCTCCTTTCTCACAAATTGATGACATATCATCAAAAGCATTCATATTCCCCCTTATTGTTGTTAATTAATTACAATACACTAATTGATTAAGTCGCCTATCCAACTAACATCCTGATTAATGACCTTCTGTTGATTATTCACCCCTTCTATCTAGACTAATTAATTATTATTAATTAATTAGCTTTCCCTTCCATTTATCTAATAAATCAATATTTAATTGATTTAATCCTGTTCTAATAGCCTAAATCATACTAATATTCCTTTAATTAGCTTCTATAAGCTTACATCTACCTATTAGTTAATCACCTTTGATAAATTAAAACCCCCCAACTCCCATGACTTGCTAAGTATAAATTAAACCCTTCTAAAGTAAGGTTACCTTTTATAAAGGAACCTTATCCATTCCTAATCATGTTTTACCTTTATCCCACATGTAAAGGGATGAAGTGTTTCCTTTACCCATTGGGATATATAAGGAGCCCTCCTTCTACCTTTATACCTACACCTAAACTCTTTGAGAAAGGAAATGCAAAGCATATAGCAAAATAGACTAAGAGCTTGCCTTTTGTTTTCTTGAGAGTTCATCATCTTGAAGAGTTAAGCCTCTTTCCTAAGTGCTTAGGTCATATGGGAGGTGTCAAAAGGGTCTTGTAGCCCAACTTTGACAAGCCCTCATTCTTAGGTTCTTGGAACACTAAGGACAACCATTTTTGATAGCCATGGAGCCTACTTAGGTCCCTTCATTTATATGTTGTTAGACAATAAAGGATTTTAGATGTTTAACATTGTTAGTTTCAAAGTTTTGTATTGATGAATGTTAGCATCTAACCCTTGTTTAATTCTTATCATGATGGTGCTAAGTAGTTTGTTTAACTCTTGCTAATTAAGGCTATTTAGGTGTTAGTCTTTTACTCATATTAGCATTAGTTTAAAAACAACACATGCACACAACTCTAATTATGAGGAAGGGGGGATTGGGCATTAGTGATGCTCCTATAGTGATAGTGTGACAAAGGTGAATAGGAAACACCATCAAGAAAATCATCATTATCTTGATCAAAATTAGCAGGAGCTACATTAGAAACTTGGTAGGTGATAGAATGAGGTGGATCGTATAACGACACGTTACGACAAAGGAGATAAGCATTCAGCTACATATTATTCATCCATAAAAGCAATTGGTGGGCAGCCATGAGCACATCAACATGAAATGTTAGGAACATATACACGAGAAGAATCATTAGCAATGGAGATAGTGCCAAAGAGTATGGGGAATGACAGTAAAGAATAAAACGGGCCAAGTCTGCCATTAATATAATCAAGCCAAGATCATCCAATCGTAAATAGAAAACCACAGGTAGTGTATGCAAAAAATACTATCAAGTGTAAAAACTTTAAGCCATAAGTTGTGGTAATATGGAAGTAATTGTGATAAAGATGGGGTGAGTGGAGGGGTGGCAATATGTCATTAAGCATCATTCTGAACCTGGGTAAGCAGTCACATGTACAAATAGTATTAGAGTTAACAAGATATAGAGGAATGTGTTCCCAAAATGTTCTATTGATATATAAGGTACTTGTGAAAGGGGTTTGTGAAAGTACTTTTGGTGGAGAGGAAGATGAAATTGCATCAACACTATTAACAGATCCTTTATATAGGACCATAACATTAGTGGATAGAGGTTTTTTTAATTATTATTCACCTAGACCATTAACTACAAATGTTTCATTGAAATAATAATTATCCACATCGAGAGGGGTAAAATCTAATTGTTGTAGTGACCCATCAGCGAGTTTCTACAACATCAACTTTGTCATCAAAATCAGTGGAAACCTTAGTATTTTCATCATCATTTTGGGTAGTTCTATCAAGAACATTATTAGGTGGCACGTGATTAGGAGTAGTAGAATTAGAATATGGTAGAGGTGGAGTATTAGCAGGGACAAATATAGTGGGTGAAATGATAGCAAAAGTGTGAGTAGATATGGGAGGAGAAGTGATGACATGGGTATTGGAGGTACAGTGTACTAGATTGACCGACAACATATTTATCCAGGTTAGCATACAGAATGGGATGAGGCGGTGGGATAGGCATATAAGTGACATGATCAATATGACAATTTTTTTTATGGTTTCGGGGCAGCGGTGATAGTATGTTTATAACCATCATGAAGTAATTTGACACATTGATGTATAGTGGAGGGAAAAAATTTCATGGTGTGGATCTAAGGTCTACCTAGGAGAAGATTGAATTAAAAATAAGTATCGAGAATGTAGAATTCAATAAGAATTGTTTTAGGTCCAATGTGAATATGGAGGGATATAGTACCAATACATGTGTGAGTAGAAGAATTGTAACCACGGATGATAGTGGAGTTATAGGAGATGAGACTATAAGTGATACCTAATTACTGTAAGATAGAATGATCACAAAGGTTAACAGAGGACCCATTGTCAATGAGGACACACTTGATACAAGTAGTACTAATGAAAGTCAGTAATGAGTAACGCTACACAAGGGCTATTTTGACAGTGGGTGATATGTCATTATCTATAAAAGAGATAGAATGAGTAAAACTACAAAGATACTAAATGAGATGGGAATAATCTTCAGTAGAGTGGTCACATTCAATGTGGATACCGTGAACGGTATCCTCGAGTGTGGCTTGACAATTTCGCACATTACCTAATAAGTCATAAAGTGATATTAAAGTTTGCGTATTCTTGAGTTGGTCTATAATATCATATCCTTTGGAAGTAGCTAGTAGAGTGATAGGTGTGCCTGGTGATGGCTGCAAAACTGGTGGATTAATTGGTGGAGTAATGGGAGTGCGGAGGGTAGTAAGTATATTTATGGATGGGTCATACAGAGGCGTGAAAAAGCAAGGGGGTGTTGGGTATGCACATGTATGAATTCAGAGGTGGAAGTAATTGTATTGGTGGTCTTGGTAAGTGTATAGGTTGTTAGAGTGGGTATTTACCTTAGCTCATGTTCACCTAGGTACTTTATTTACCTTTATTGTATTTTATCCTCACCCAATTATGTGTGTAGATATTTCTTTTATCTTATTTATATATTAGGAGATATTATCTAGTTGTTAGGTATAGTTCTTTCCTTGATCTATGGTATTGACTAGATCCTTGATGTCTAGTTCTCTCCTAAATCTATGGTCTTGACTAGTTCTTTGATGACTAGTTATTTCCTTCATTTATGGCTTGATCTATGACCTTGACTGGTTCTTAGATTGTTATTCCTTGCCTATTTAAGCAAGGCCCATTCTCAATGTATTGCATTGAGTTCCATAATAATATATGATATTGTTTCTCATTTGTTTGCAAAGGTTTATGTAAAGTTATTCTGGCTAATTGCTTTCATCTTATGGATCATGGTGTTTGATTAGCATCTATGTTATTGGCTTGGTACGATTTGGTTATCGTTTCTTTCATAGGTAGGATACGAATATTGGGCCACAACCTAATATGGAGAGGAAATGGTGGAAAAATATGTTAATATAAAACCCTAGAATGTTTTAGAAAGGGATGTTGGGTTCACCAAAATGATTAACTAAAAATAGAACTATATGCTAGGAAATACTAACCCTAGTTAATATAATTAGGAGGACTAAAAAATTGTAACTAAGTATGTTAAAATAATATAAAGTGATTGCATAATTAAATCTAATGGAAAAAAACACTAATATGCAAGAGAAGAGTAAAAGAAGAAATCAGCGAATCAAGGGTGATTTTCGCATGCTTCCACAAGTCTAAAACTAAAATTTGGAAGTGTAGACGATCACTCAAGAACCCTATAAATACCATATCTGGAATGTCTAAACTAACTGGGGCTCCTAGGAAGGTACTAGGGCACCATTGGGTGCCTTGGTCTACAAATTAGGCACCCTGATCTTTGTAAAAGCTCCAGATCTAAGTTTTTTATTATCGTAAGTTGATCTAAAACTCTTCATTTCTGTCACATAGATTTCACCAGATGATTTTTTTAATGAACTAAAATACAAGAGGAAGTATTAAACCCTAGGAAAAAGAAATATGCAAATGAATAGGTCAGACTGACCTCATCTGCAAAACTAGTGGTTTTATCACTGAGCGATGCACTACATTTCAGACTTGGATGTAGTTTTGATGAGTGTGTGCATGTTGCACGCCCTAGGTCCTCTTGTACCATTTGTCACTTTGTGAAGTAGTGAGAAATATTAAATATAGAATATATAAATAGCATAGGTATGCATGGAACATAATATAAACCCTCCCCCTATGCAATATTTTTTATGCATATCTTCTTAGCATTGATGCATGAAAATACGTGGATGCAAGTGATGTAATTAATGTAACTCTAGATGGAGTGATAGTAGTGAGTGATGCTAGGTCCGTCATTATGGTTTAATAACTTTATATTTATAGGGATCTCAAGCTTAATTCCATAATTAATCCCAACAACGCTGGATGGGAAAAGGATAAGGATGAAAAATGGCTACAAAGCCACAAAATTAAGTAGTAAAGCATGTGCATAGATTGGGGCACCTAGAGTGGGACCAGGGCACCCTGAGGCGCCCAGTAAAGGCCGGGGTACCTTAATTTTGGGCTAGAATGATGGGACAGTTGAAAAATGAATGGAAAATTTCTGGAAAATACATGGGAACTGCAAAATAAAATATAAAAATAAATATTCCCAAAGGTTGAAATTAATTAGTACTTTAATCACTTGAGAACCTTCTAAATAGTAGTATAAGACTGGGCTAAATAATTTCTAAAGTGCATAATTTTGTGTCTACACTTTCTACACTTTTCCTTGTCTCTTGACACATTTATTTCCATTGATTTACATGGTTATCAAGTATCCATCTCTATCTATATTATGTTATTAAGATTTTTCACAACAACATAAAGTGGGGGAAAATGTAGACACAAAATCACACACTTTGGGTGATTATCTAGTCTTGATTGCATACCCATATTCATATGATTCATAAGTAAGAAAAGTACTGATTAACCCATATTTGTCCATTTTTGCCTTCTCTCTATTCCTACTTTTGGTATTTCACTCCTTCTTGCTCGGTTTGTATTTTTACACCTCAACATTTCTCATCCTGGACATCAACACCCATCCAAGATGCCAGCGCCAAGCTCTCCTATCCCCTCTGAGGCCCCCTTGACCTATTTATACTTTGTTTGCATATTTGTAGTAATTCCTAGTCGTTTGAGCATCTTATATTTTTATTAGTCTTCTTTTTCGAGGTTAATTAACAAAACTTCAAGCAAGGGAATCATATAAATATAAATTTATGCGATCATAATAAGGGACATAGAACTAAGAATTAGTTGTCACCACCTAAGGTTACATCCAAAGGATATTCAAGAGCATCAAATCATCCATTCTAGCATCCATTCAAGGGAAAGTGTCTACATTATTCTGTATACATGTCATAGGAGGTAAGTTTATTCTATTCCATGCACACATATATTACATTTCCTTACATCTAACTATTTTCTCACTATCCAAGTGCAACATGCACAAGAGCCACCTAGGGAAGGATTCCACACACACACACACACACACAACTACATTAGGTATAATATTTAGTACACTGATCAGTATTAAGATCACCATTGTGACAACTGAGGATGGTCTGATCCCTTATTTTGCATATTTTTTTAGGATTTGATGTGTATTTGAGGGTTTTGCATGTCAATACTTCATTGCAAGTTTCCAACAAGCTCGATGATCATTGTGTGACCAAAAGAGAAGAACAAAGAATAACTTGCAACCTAGAAAATATGAGTTTCTAAGCATTCTCATAGTCACATGCACCTGTTTCCAGCATATAGCACTTTTGGACACCCCTGCCCCTTTCTGTGTGCCCCTATCTATCTTGTTCCTCTGGATCTACATTTTGCTGAGTCTCTATGCAACACTCTGGCCTTCCTATTGACTTAGTCAGAACTTCGTAACAATTTATTTTTCACTGCAAATCAGCTAAGTACCTCTTTCTCCTCCTTATAAATAGGGTTCCAAATTTTATTTCTTAGTTTTCTTGAGTTATTTTATGTGCTTATTTTTTATTTATTTATTGCTACAATAACAATTAGATTAGGTGTATATTATCCACATTTATCTTAATCAAATTCCCATATCTATGTTGGTGGTAGTATGAGGCATGATATTGGGGCCTACCCCCTCACTTCATGGTCCTGTAGTGATAAGGGTTTCAGGTGCTTAGCAGGTAAACTGCCCACCAGATTTTTTATACTTAGCTAGAACACCGATTTGAATTATAGTATTGATGATTAAATCCAAGTAGTTCTACCTGGGAAGGATTTTATAAATGTGAATTTAATCTCATACATGGTTTGGTTTTATGTGAAGGGAGTTTCATGAATGCAATTCTTTCAACTCCTAATTAGACTAAATGAGAAAGTAGAATGAAGGTTCATTTTAAGACCCACAAGAAAAATTTGATTTTAATAGCAAAAAAAATGTAATGTTGAAAGGAAAAAATAAAATAAAATTATGTACATGTGATCGCTATTCCTTTTTTATTTTTTAATTTTTTTTTTTTTTACACTTCTTTTAAGCAACGATAACGAGATAATCCCAGCTGAAAGATTACACAATATTGATAAGAAAAGAAGAAAAAGTATATGAAATCTAATAAAAAAGGGAGTAATGTCCCACAAGGCATGCCAAGATGTTTATCATTATTTACGACTAGTTGTTATCATGCTAAAATACCAAAAGCTCTAAATAAAACATGGTTAAGTGATACCTGTACCAACAAATGCATTGTCGGGATGAATTTATAAATGAAAAATGCAAGAGACTCCTCCTTTTTCCAAGTAAGAAGACCTATATAGACAGAAAATTGGATAAAACAAATATTAGATAAGGATTGAATGAGTTTCTTGGTAAAGGCCGATCCCAGGAATCTAAAGGGATTCTTTGAAGGGTGTCAACTCATGTTTTGTAATTAAGTGATATAATATGATAAGATAAATGAAAATGATTTAGAACTTGAGGAAGATCCTACTCTGTGTGGTAGGCAGCCCATGATAATTTTGTAACAGGCTAAAAGTCCAAGAAATAGTAAAAAAAAAAAATCTTTTTTCTTTTATTTCACATATCACTTCAAATTGATCTTAAATGTATTCAATTGTTTGTGTGATTTAAATGGTGAACAGGTTGAGATCATGTAAGATGTCAAACTATTCCTGCATGAAGGGTTGTTGGATGATTAGGAGATCATATATGCCTTTGATGGGGTGTGATGCACTTGGAAGAGTAATCTACAAAGAATACATCTTGCAAGACAACATATTAGGCCATAAAAATTTGATAAAAAGATGATAATTGCTAAAATGATTAAATCGACAAAGATCGATGACGATCGTAGATAAAAATTCTCATTTTGATAAATTTTTGATAAAATAGACCGTGTTTGATGAAGAATATTTTTTTATAATGCTAAGATGGACTAGTAATACCCTACAAGTGGAGAAGATACAAAAAAATAAGATTTTGAAAAGTATAAATGGATAATGAGAAACAAAGCGGATTAAGACACCGATTAGTGATGATCGGGAATCAACAGTGATCACTATTAAAATTAAAAATATGCTAAGACTTTACCAAGTGGTAAAATGAATGACAAGATGTAAAGTGACTATGGAGGATTATATAGAAAACTGTTTATAAACTATGATTAATGAAAAATATGATTAAAGATGATTAAAAAAAGTGTACTAACCTTGTCAAATACTTGAGAGGATGGAAAAGCTCTAAGTGGCTAATTGATGATTTGACTATATTTCTACGAGGACGAGGAATGATAACAAATTTTGGGTGTATGGAAATGTATTGATGTCGTGTGGATGATCAACAATATAACATCGTTCTAGTATGTCTATGTAACCTATCTGACTATGAAAATGGGTAGGAAGGTGGTTTAAATAGGATTGACGATGTCTAAAATGATTGCTTAAGATTACAAATCGCTTTCGAATTATTTGGATATGTTAAAAACCAACTAAGGGAAAGGTGGAAAATGGTTAAAACCACTTTCCATCTGATTATTAAGGTTGTTTGATGAATGGTGGGAGGTTAAGAATCTGGGTAGGAAGAGGTTAGGGGTTAGGATGGGTAGGATAAATTAGGCTAAGTTGGTTTCAGGTGGTTAGGAAAATGTAGATAAGATTCTATGGGGGTGAATTAAGATTTATCACAGTAAATTTGATTATAAGGATGGTGGACTCAGGATAGTGATAATAATGTGAATAATGTGTTTTGGGTTAGCTAGGGGTGAAAAGTGGTTTCTACAAGCCCATTAATGTTTATTTTCTAATAACTTATGTAGGTTTCAAAATTTGTAAATATTTAGTACAAAAAAGTATAGACTATTTAATGGTTCATAGAATGAGTGTTAGATGAACCATAATGTAAACTTAAAGGGAAAAGATGCATGAAGCTTGAAACCAACTTTGTAGTGTATTTTCCTTAATTATATATAATGATAAATCTAGTGCATGTAAAAATATATAATTATTTGGTACGTGTTGAGCAATCCAAAAACATGGAATGCAACATTATGGAAAGCATATATATATTCGATTAAAGACTTATTTTAGTTGAGAGGTATTCTTAGAAAAGATGACATGATGTATTCACATAACATAACAAACAACGCATATGACTTTCTAACAAGGACATGATTGTTATCAACCAACGAACAACATATGAAAAAGAGATAAATGTCACATCAATGCTTTATAAAAATCCGAAAATTCTTGTTTTCATACGAATATATAAACCCATAAACACTTTATTAACATGCAACCATTATTACATTTTAAGAAAATTTTACAAAAGAGAAGAAGCTATTCCTATTCCCAACTACTGTCATTTTTAACAAAAATGATAAGAATATATCTCGAATATCTAATTTATTATGTATTAAATAAATTACAGTTAATTTATAAAATTATAAATGTATAATCCAAATAAGGAAATGATCAAATTATGGTTTACTAAAACAAACTTGAGCAGATATTTTTACATAGAAATTATGATCTACTCTTGTAGAAATATATGGACAAAGAGGCATCTAGCTAGGTAAAAGGTATTATCCTCAATCATTAACCATATAAATCAATAGAGGATTCATATCATTTAGAAATGATTGGAAAATGTGTCTTATATATTTATTTATACAAAACATAGACATGACTACTGAAATTGATGCATTAGTGTAATATAATATACTTTATACACAATATATAACACATGATTTATTACTTTGAATTCATTTTTGGGGTTTTATCACACATCTACCTGCAAAAGACTCAAGAACAATCTAGATGGAATAAAATATACATATATTTGAGTCAGAATGACCTCAGTGGGAACCTTAATGTGATTGTCACTGAGTGTTGCACTACATTTCATATTCAATGTAGTTCGTGTGTGTGTGAGAGATAAATTCATACCCCTTATATCTATTTTTCCCTCATTCCAGTCACACAAAGATAGTGGGATACAACCACTTTTTCCCCAAGATGAATTTGTGAGATGGAATTCATAAATTTCCCCTTCCTATGTAGTGAATGATGCAACTAAAATGTAGTCCTTGAAATAGCCCAAATTTCCCAACCCCTTAGAATAGTAACTGATGTGTGTGTCTCTATATATATATATATGATTCATTTTCTTGAATTTTTTCATTAACAAATAAAAATATGACCCAAAGTGTAATAAGATTTTTACAAAAGATAAAGGTCGACGTGGTATATTAAACATGAGAAAAGAGGGGAAAAGGATAGAAGTGCCAAAAGGGGATAGTAGTTGCTGGACGCTCTTGTCCCTACTAGGTGCTAGTGTCCAAGAGGATCCGAAGATAAAATAGAAAATGTTGATCTACGTAACATGTTTTGCAATTTCCAAAGTAAAGGTGTCATTCCAGAAAAACAAATGATAAGAATATAGAAAGATTAAAAAATGTAAATGTAAATAAAAACAAGTATTGTCAATGTCTAGTTTTCTTTCTTATAAATCATGCATATAAGGACATGCTAGAGGTGCGATGTAATAGTACTAAGTGTTTGATTTTGTGTCTACAATAAATCAAAAATTGAATAACTTAAAAATAAATACAACTTAAATCACAAGTCATCCACTTGAATCAACTTACACTAAAATAAATGCAAAGTGGTTGAATCATTTCCAAGGCTCATTATGGGGTCATTTTGAGCCACCAAATGTCCAATAAATCCTCAAAACGTACACCTTCCCTATGGGTAGGTGTGTTGGAGGCTTTTGGGAGTGTGTTACAAGGTTTACTTGTCCCACACACCACTCAAAAGTGGGTTCCAAATGGAAATATGAATTTTCCAAAAATAGAAATTTTCCAAAAACCTAATTAAAGTAAACCCTACCCAAAAACAAGTAAAATATTTAGCCATTAATCCAAAATACTATAAAATCTTAGAAAAAATAAATTAAATCAAACAAATTAAGATAAGGGTCCCATAAAGATGGGTACCAATAAGGAAAGGAAAAAATAAATTAAATCAACACATAGTCACCATACATCTAACCCAAACCCACCTAATTCCATGTTTGTGTGACTCATGTTGGCTAAGGATATTTGTGGGAGTTAGTCCACCTCCATTCTATTTAGTAAATTTAAATTTATTTATTTCATTTATATTTCAGGTACATGCCCGCCATCTTCACACTCAACACACGTGTCATATCTTCTAAAAATTGGAAAAAAAAAAATTACTACTAAAAAATGACCCCATTAGGAAACAAAACACACCAACTATACATGTATCACTTTTTATGATAAAGTTTTAAAGCATGTTATCATCTTGGGTATAAGGATCCATTAGTTTGTGCAACACTAGCTACAAATTGGTCACCAAAATTATTTCTTTCAGACTCAGAAAAGTTCTGGCTAATTTCATCTCTCCTAATCAAGGGGATTTTGTTCCTGGGAGACAAATTTTGGATAGCATTTTGGTCATCCAAGAGGCCATTCATTTTGTCAAAAGATTGGGAATATATTCTATGTTTTTCAAGATGGATATGCATAACGCATATCTTCGGGCCATTCTGGGCCATTATGACCAAGGTGGGTTTTGATGCCTTTTTTATCAACATGGTTATGGGTTGCATTTCTTCTACCAATTTCTCTGTGTTGGTCAATGGTAGACCGTAAGGTTTCTTTCAAGCTGGTAGAGGACTCAAACAAGGAGATCCCCTCTCCCCCTTCCTCTATAAAATTGTTGCAGAAACTTTAAGTAGACTTTGCAACTAGGCAATTTCCCTAAATCTCTTGCAAGGTCTCAAAATTTCTAATGGTCTCCAGCCCTCTTGCCTAAACCAATTTTTCGATGAAAATTTCTTAATGGGGAAGGCCTTTGTGAAAGAAGCCTCTATCTTCAAATATGTTTTGAATGAGTATGAGGAGGTCTCTGGGCAGCTGGTCAACTTCCTCAAAAGTGTTATTTTTTTATTAATGTGGAAGATTAATTCCAAGTGAGACTGACCCACATTTTTGGCTGTAAGACTAAGACTTTTCTAGACTCCTATTTGGGAATTCCCCTCATTCATAAAAATCTAGATCCTTCCATCTAGAATGCTTTTCTTGAGAGAGTTACTAATAAACTAACTACTTAAAAGGAGATTCTCCTTTCTCAAGAAGGAATAATCCAACTTCTCGAAAGCTCTCTCCAAGGTGTTCCAATCTATGTTATGTCCCATTTTCGGCTTCCAATAAAGATTTTGGAGGCTCTGGAAAAAATTCAGAAAAGGTTCTTGTGGAATGGGGCTAAGGAGAAGTTCAAATTCCCTTTGGTGGCTTGGGAAAAAGTGACCAAGTCAAAGGATTATGGTGGGCTGGGATTAAATAATATGATACTCATGAATTAAGCGCTTGTGGCTAAAGCTGGATGGAGAGTTATAAAAAACAAGGTCTTTGGATTGATATCATTAAAAGGAAATATTTAAGGAATACTGGAAGAATAGAGACTTTCTTTCTGCAAGACAATCTCCCTAGGGGATCCTTCTTTTGGAATTATTTTCTCTCTTCTAGGGAGATTCTGAGTAAGGGAATCAAATTGAATATTGGAAAATGTAATAAAATTTTATTTTGGAGGAATTTTTGGCTTTATAATAAACCGTTAGTGAAGGAATATCCTAGGAGAACTGTGGTGTAGTTCTATGAAGATAATGGAAAATCTTGGGTTAAAGATTATTTTAACTTCTCCAATAATTATGTTTCATGGGATAATGTGTATCCCCATCCTAACTTCATTGGGGAAAATCAATTTTTTGATAACCTCAACTCTAATTTAAAGATGAGGGAGGGTAATCTGGGTCTTAAATAGATGGGAGAGGGGAAGAATGTGTTGGAGATGGAAAAGTAGGAAGTCAGTCCATCGAAGGGTAAGGATAAAGTGCCTCTAAAAGGAGAGCATTGCCTTGAGATGTGGAAGAAAAAAGTGCATTATTTAGAGATGGTGGTGAGGAAGGACATGATTGATAGTATTGAAGATACCAAACAAATTTGTTTTGCCCAGAAAAATATTAGAGGGAATATCAAGCAGTTGGAAACTCAAGTTCAGAATTTGAGTTTTTGTTTGGAAGATTTGGGAAAAGAGAAGTGGAAAAGGAGGTGTTCGAGTGCTAATGAAGAGGAGGACAAGGACGAGACTAAGGAGGATTCTGAGGAAGATGATGTGAAGGATCCCCTAGAAGAAACTGAATGCTGAACCTAGTAGGAAGGTCGAGATTAGGGAGGTTAAATCCTCCAACATTTGTAAAGATAACTAAAGGAACTTTTCCTGAACTATCTGCGGACTTTTGGGAAACTATCTCTGTTCCATTTTGTTAATGGTTTAGGAATCTTCTGTTAGTTTCTTTTCTGGACCTCTTTCTTTGTCTTGGAAGTTAAGTGTGTTTAAATCCTTAGGTCCTATTTCTCTTTTTTTCTCTCTTTAGTGCTTTCACGATGTGATATTTTTGTATCTGGCTTATGGGAGCTCATCTCTTCTTTTTTACCCTATCTAATAAAAACATTTTAAAGCATGCTTATAATATACCAATTTTACATCATAAAAATTAATATATCTAACCAACCATATCACATGAAACATATCTTTTATATATGTTGGAAAACACAAGAACTGACAGGGGATGGGTGAATTAGTGCTCCTTTAAACTTTGAAATAATTTTAAGACTCGGAAATCCATTCAATCTTGATCAAGATTTACCATGAGGAAACAATGACATTCAAACATAACAAAATAACAAACAAGCACAGATGAACCCAAAGTTGAAAATTATCCCATAAAAGGTTAAACAGATATCAATTTTTTGAGCACCCACTCAACTTGAAGCACCAACTCTGAAAATTAAGTCAAGAACCTACTTGACAACTTTTGCAAGCTTCTACTTGCATGGAAGCACTAACTCCCTATTTTTCTAAGAACCCACTTATTCTTTAAATGGTTTTGATCACATCCATTTGACCTAGTTACTTAAGAAAAAAAAATTATGATCTCTTATCCATCTCATATATTTTCATCCTTCTTTTGCACATACCTTGATTCACCCATTTTATCATCAGCACATAAATCTATAACTCTATCTTAAAAATCCCTTTTTGATGAGCATTTTGACATTCATATACATAAGGATGAACTCCTCTTATACCTCTTCCAATTCCTCTTCCAAAACTTCACCTTCTCACCTCTTTCACTCGTAGATAAGATTCTAGGTGACATCATCTAGAATTTTTACAAAACCCATAATTACATGTGTAGGAGTGATAGTTGTAGGTACAATCCTTTCATGAACTGTCATGACACTCCTACAACCTATGAGGAACTGAAAAATGTTTTTGAACTCACTACACTTCTGATGCAACTGAAAATATTCACTACTGAAATATGTAAAATTATTTTGTAACAGTTTAATCCTTTTTGTCTTCTTCCTTAACGAAACCTTATTTGTCTTCTAGTTATCCTATGCAATACACTATGTGTTATGAAGGTGTGTGAAAGTTACAAAAGTCTTCTCCTTGTTATCTATATTCTTGACAAGCTTCGTAACTTGTCATTTTGTCATCACAACTCGGGTATGTTGGTCATTGTATCTTAGTGTTTTCATTGTTGGAAAAGGGTGTCATAGTGGTATGTGAGTCTCCATGAGGTGTCAATCAGTGTCTAACATGAAGGTTGATTGGTAGTGTCCAAGTTTGGTGATATCCTACGGTGTCCTGGAGCATCATTTAGAGTGTATAGTTATGGTATGACCTCTCTAGAGTTGTTTTAAGGTTTTCATGAGGTTTTTCATGGTTGGTATAGTTTCTAACACGTGTTAATGAGTCTATAAAGAGTCATCATGGTCAATTCATGTGATGTCATGGTTTGGACTAGTCATTATAGTCCTATTCCTAGCCCTAGAGCTTGCAAAATGGTATGGTGACTTGATTTTTGGAGCTGATCAGTCTTGTTAAATCATGGTAGAGGTATTTTGATATTGTACATGAGGTTTATGGTGAGTTTCAAGTTTTTTCTCAATGGTTGGATTGTGAATCATGGTCCTTAGGAAGCAAGCAAGTGAAGACAAGGTAAGTTGGCATAGGTAAGTCTTAATTGTTAGAGAGTTCCAAGCATATTTGAGATAGACGGTGAGAATGGATGATTAAATTATGTTTTCATGATGCTTCATGAAATGTTTCATGTCAAAAGTGAAGAATATTTTACAAGATACATTAGTTTTGGCAAAACAGGGTGTTCTAGAGTGTGTTTATGAGGTAAAAGTTGACCTTTTAATGTTTGTTGTGAATTGTACATTTTTAATGGGACCCATATATTTTGGGGGATTTTTTCCATGGAAATAATAAGGTTTAGAAAAAATAATAATGTTGTTTGATTGTCACATTTTTATGAACAGTCGTTAAGAAGATAACTTGCTTTGAAACCCTAGTTAAACCTAGCTCAAAGTGACATGGAGGAAATTTAGTGTATTGAGTTTTTTTTTATTCCTTTTTTTCAAAGTTTGATTGGATTTTGTATAGTAATCCTTAATATTTTTAGAAAATTATAATAGTGTTTATGACTATATGTGGGCCCTACCTAAAAATTCTTATTTCTTAAGAAGTTTAGTCTTTGGAAAAGTTTTATAAAGAAGGTGATGAATAAATAGACATTGTTTTTATCCAGGGAGTTATTCTATATGTCCTTTATTTTTTGATATTATGGTTGAGGTCCTAAATAAAAAAATGTTCCCTATTTATGCAGACTAGTTTTTGGGGAAATTTGGAGTAATATGTGCTAAAAGTGGAATTGCAGGAGTTATGTGTTGATTTAAGACTTGGTTAAAGTTTTATTGTGATCTTCATTTAGATATATTTCTAATGACATATCAAAATTGAGTTTTTTTATGAGGTATGAGTAAGTTATGACCTGTTCTTTGAAGGTCAAATCTGGAGGATGCCTAGTTTAACATGGTGTTGAATAGCTTCATGAGGTATGGTGATTTTTATGAGTTTTTCATGTTTGTTGAAGGTTGTTGAGAGCTTGGAAAATATTTATAAGGGTGTTACTTGATTTTTTAAATTTTCAAAGTGTTTTTAGAGGTGATCGAGCAAGTTGACCTCAAGACTAGTTCTTGAGTCCTAGAAGCCTAAAGGATCGGTTTCAGAGATGTAATTGTTTGAATATATTCCACATAGATTTAGAAGGAAATATAAGGTGCTATAGAAATATGATTCAAAGGTATTTCTAATGATATAATTTTTTTATCATGATGATAATATTTTATAGGTCAACCAACTTAGTTTGTGAAGAAGAAGGTTGATTCTTTCTCAGAACAATATTACTCTTACTAGAAGATGGAGGTAGTAGATGCATGAAATGGATTATTTTATGATATATATCATTTTTATAGTGAATAGAAATTAATTTTTTTCCTATTAAAGGCATTTGGATGTCTTGAAAGTGGCATAAAGTGTACAAAATAGTTAAATTCCTAAAACTACTTTATGGGAAACTCAGTTTGGTGAAGAGAAAGTTGGTGTGGTTTGCATGTATGGATGTTTCATGAGATTTAGAAAGTATGGATGTGATATAAAGGTGAGGATGAATATAATTATTTTCTATATGACATGTTTGATATGTTCTTGGGTGATCTTGAGGCCCATAGGTGAAGATTGGTTACTAGAAACAACTATTTTGAGAAGGATATGAGCCTTCTTGTTGGTGTTATGAATAATTTTATTGGTACAAGATAGTGTACCATCATGGATGATTTTTTGTCATATTTGACATGTCTGATAAATTTGGGAGCATTACTAATCATTTTAATTAGGTTTGTGGTTTTTAGTCATCCAAGTGATTGGGGTTTCGAGCTAATTTTGAGTTTGTTTGGTGTTTTTGAGCATGGATGACCTATATGGGTCCATTTTATGAATTTGAATAATTATATTTTTTATATTTTTTTATTTTTTTGGTTTGAGTAAATGTATAGGAATGTCTTATGATGTTCTTAAAATAATATAAGGGTATAAAGTACAATTTTTAGTTCAAATTTGAACTAGTTGCCTTGAGAAGGAAAAGTGTGACCTAAATGTGAGAGTCTAATAGGTATGAATGTCTTAAAAAAGAACTGAGAGAGTGTAAAAGAGGATAAGGATTGATAGATATAATTTTTTAAAGGGTTTGAATCTAATACAAGTAATGATAGATGAAGAAAGAGATAGTTAAAGGAATGAGGGTTTGAAGAAGGTGTGTGATCTGAATTAGTGATCTCCATCATTTTTTGTAAAAAAACTCAGATATCCTCATCTTCAAATGGTTTAGTTAGTGTTTAATCATATTAGGGGGTTTTCACCTCTTTTTAGAGTGGGTTCTTCAATAAATTAGGGTTTGGTACCCTACTAAATTGGGATTTATGCTCCTTGTGAAGTTTTTTCTTTACCAAATCTCTTTAATTTATGTAATATAAGTATATTTTTAGTAGGTTTTATTCCCTATGAGTGTTTCTCACTTACGTCTTGTGTCTATGTGTTCTATCTCATGTGTTATGGTTTTTTGAATATATTATGCACACCTAATATGTTATCATTAAATGTATATGATTGGATGGATGTTAATGGATGCTCAAATTAATGGTAAATGCCATAAGAAATTTTAAGGATTGATTCAACCCCCCTTCAATCCATTGTGCTTACAACACATTAGGACTGATATGCTCTACTAGGTGTATGAACTACAAAACACAATCTTCAACTTGGGTGCATGAGGAATATTATAGGCCTGTGTCATGCAAAAAGAACAGGAGATAATACTCTTCAATATGTATGATACATCACCATATTCTTGGAGCGTTTCAGGCTATAGAATAAAACCTCTATTTCAACTCTTCTTCTCAGTTGGGTATCATAGATATGGAAGGTCAAGAACCAATCATATCATTACTTGACCAACACTATGCTTGCATTTTAGACAATGTTCACACTAGGTTTTAGGACACAAAAACCAGTTTTGGCCTAGTTAGATTTCATCACCCCAAAGTTTTCTTTCACTCCAAGCCATTACATGGGAAACTTCACAGGTAACCTCGACTTCATCCTCAAACACTCACTTACATGGATTGTATGGAGAAAATCACACTTACACTCTTTCTTCTCAAACCTTCTTGACAATCCTAAAGGGGTAGTTTACACCTTTAGAGATTAGACCTAAAATCAGTTCACATTCTCAAGTCTTGGGCTCAAACATATTATGTTGGACTTTTATCAACTTTCCATGATCACATTTCACTTCCATGGAATGTCATCACATCAAATCCCATTCAAACCATCATGACTAGTTTTTCCTCTTTAGGCCATTAGTGGCAGGTCATTTTGAATGAATTGTTTCACCAAAGTTTTGTAAGGAACCTACCTCAAACTTCTCCTAGAAATTTAGGGCACATCCTAAGATTTCTCCCACAGTTTTCCTTTCACCATGAAACTTGAAACACATGAATGCATAGGATATTCTTTAGAAAACATTGATTTTTTTGTACCTTCTCATCACACCTAGAACATCAAATTGTCACCACACTAAGATATAAGGAGTCTTCTACGTCCTTGAGTCTTCATATAAGATTTCCCAAGTCATTTAATGACAAAAAAATTGAGTTCTTCTCCATCAATCTCAAGGTAGATTTTAAGGAGGGTTTGGATCCAATTCCATTTTAAAAGATCATTCATAAAGTATAGTGCATCATTTTACCTCATTCTAATTTCAAAATAATATTTACTCTATGCCACAACATTGATGAATATCTCAGCTCCCCATTTAGATATTTAGCGTATAAATGAATGATGCAGGAGCATAATCTAGAGTCCTTTAAAATGTAATTTTTTCTACATTATGGGAAAATAGGTGTGTGAAGTCATGCGTGAGAGAAAGGGGTTTAAGGATTCAAATGAGGGATTTTCCCTCCAAAACACAATTTAAATTGTAAAGGCATATCTAAAGAATATTAAAGGTTGTCAATGTATTGTAAGTGTCTAGTTAAGTAATAGTGTGTGTGGTTAGTCATAATGTGAGTAGATAGGAGTGATGAGTGTGCAAAATGTGGTCATAACATGTATGGAAGTTGAAAGGTCACTAAATAGGAGTTAGGAAGTGTGTAAATAAAATGTAACTGTCAAATGTAATGATAGTACATCATCATGAGAGGAGTTACATCTGAAAAAGGAATTACATGGAAAGGAAAATTTTAATATAGGAGGATGGTATTTTGTTTTTGATCCCATTCCTTGTGGTAGGAGGATCATGTTTTGTATGAAAATACAGTGATAAGGTAATATTACTTTGATTTTTGTGTTTTAAGTTAGCGATCTATTTCATGCCAGTGAGCATAATTTTTGCATTTTAAATCCAAATGATCTAAAATTTGGACCAAACTGGTATTAGGATCTTTTGAATATGGTATTTAAATCATTTTTCTTGATGATCAGTAAATTGTGATTTATGACACGCTTTTCTAGTTGTACTGAGGATGCACACAATTGTTTTAACAAATTGAATGTCATGTTCAAAGAGTATATCTCCTATGTTTTTATGAGTTAAGACCTGAAAATTGGAAGGTAGCATTAGGGGATCATTTTTCAAGTTTTTTTTCAATTTTTTCATCATTTTAATAACCTATAATAAGATATTAATATGATAAGTTTGTTACAAATTGTTGGCACAGGAAAAGTCAGTCTTGTACAAAGGAAGAGTAATGTGGAATGTTGAAGTTTTGAATGCCTTATTTATTGAATCTAACATGTTTTTGAATTTTATACAGGGAAGAAAATACTAAATAATATTTGGAAATGGTATAGATGAAAGTAAATACTAAATCATGTCTAAAGGTAAAGGAGCTAAAAGTGACTAATTGGTAAGAGGAAAGAAGAGTAGAAGAGAGGTTTCTTTTGTGGTGATTATAACTATATTATGTGCTGAGAAACAAGGGGATAGTGAAGAGAAGCATCAAATAAGGAACTATCCTAAACTGCATCCATGAGTAACATGGTAATAAAGTAAGAATTTGAGCATTTGGAGTGACAAGGTAAGTGATTTGAGAGCTTAAATGCATAGGGATGAGCTTGGTGATTATATAATAAAAGAATAAAGGTAATGAACATAGTAGCTATGTGTTTTCATTGAATGAATTCATTTTAGAGCTTATTTAATAGTGATAACATAGTTTTAATCCTTTTTGGGCTTATTAATGATCCTCCTACATAGAACTGATGAAGTTAGTTGTTTAAAACATCCTTGTTGAATGAGTATAAGAAAGATATTTTCTTTTTCTTTGCATCATGTGGTATTAGAACCTGGATAATCATATTGTTTAGTTGTTTTTGTTATTGAAACAATTAATTATGAATGTAATATTTATGTGTATGCAAATTTGAATGAGTGAAGTAAATTGATTCCTTCTTGTGAGTGGGTGTATGTGAAGTTATAGTAGGTTACTCATTTGAAAGTGGAAGAAGAGTACACTAAAGAAGAGATAAAGGGAAACACCAAAATACCTAATGAGGCCAATGTGAGGTGTGTGTGAAAAATTAACAATTCTAGAGAATATTAATGATGAGTTAGAAAAAGAGATTCTTAGGTGGATGAATAATAGTGAGAAGAGGAAGAAAGAAGAGAAAATGAGATAAGAAGATAGAAAAATAAGTTGTGGGAAGAACACAAGGTGAGAATGATAAGGAGAATCTTGTAGCATTTTGATGAGTTATAGATAAAAGTGAAATAAATTCAAAGAATAAAAATGACTAAAGTAATGAAAATAGTGTTAAGAAAGATGGTTAAGTGGACATTGAGGTCATTCATGCAGAGAGAGAAGAGATTACAAAAGAAGAAGAGGATAACAAAGGAAGAAAACAATTTGAAAGTGATGGAAGTGAAGGAAAAAAATCAAGAGGAAGAAGAAATAAGAGTTGTGGTGAAATATGAATGCATGAAGGAATAATAATTTGATAGATTATGAGAGAACTAATTATAAATATATGTATGTCAGTCAAGAGTAGCTAGAGGCAGAAATACAAGCACTTGAATGTTTTTTGAGAGCTGATGAAGTGAACTATGGTGAAAAAAATAGGAAAATGTATAGAAGATAAGATTGAGAAGGAAGAAGAAATTGAAGGAAAATAAGATGAAGAGGGTAAAAATTATCTTGTTTTTAAATCTAAGGTTTTGTGTGTTTATGAATGTGCAAGTATGATTAGATGCCTTGAAATATAATCCCATTTTAGAGCTCAAATGAAGAGAAAAATGCAAACCTCATCTTTGAGGTTAAAGAGAATATGAAGAAGATGAAGACAAAGATTAGAGATCAAATGAATAATTAAGCTAAGGAAAATTCATGGGACCCAAGTGGATGAAATAAATTTGAATACATTGAGAGAAAGAATAAAAGACAAAATCAGCAATGAAGATGAAGATCAGACCAAACAAACAAAGTGTAGGAACACTTTTTCTCCACCTTGGGAGCATGATGCAAGAGCATCATCTGGAGTCCTTTAAAATGTAATTATTTCTACAATATATTCAAATATGTGTGTGAATTCATGTGTGAGATAAATTTAGAGTGAGGTATTTTAAGGATTCAAATGATGGATTTTCCCTCCAAAACGTAATTTAAATTATAAATGCATATATAAAGAGTATTAAAGGTTGTTAAGGTATTGTAAGTATCTAGTTAAGTCATAGTGTGTGTGGTTATTCATAATGTGAGTAGATAAGAGTGATGAGTGTGTAAAATGTGGTTATAACATGTATGGAAGTTTAAAGGTCACTAAATAGGAGTTAGGAAGTGTGTAAAGACAATGTAACTGACAAATGTAATGATAGTAAATCATCATGAGAGGAGTTACATCTGAAAAAAGAGTTACATGAAAAGTCAAATTCAAATATATTATGGTGGTAGTTAGTTTTTTATCCCATTACTCATGGTATGAAGAAGAAAAAGGAATGGAAGATCATGTTTTGTATGAAAATACATTGATAAGGTAATATTACTCTTATTTTTGTGTTTTAAGTTAATGATGTATTTCACACTGGTGAGCATAAATTTTGTATTTTAAATCCAAATGATCTTAAACTTGAAAAAAGAAAGTATTAGGACATTTTGTATATGGGTTTTAAATATTTATTATTTATTATTAGTAAATTGTTATTTATGACACGTTTTCCTAGTTGTACTGAGGATGCACACAAATTGTTTTACAAAATGTTTGTCATGGTCAAGTGAATATATATCCCTTGTTTTGAATATTTAGTTTATGAAATTTTTAGGGTAGTAATATAACAACATTTTTGAAATGGTTTTATAAGGGTTATATGATTTTAAATCTATAGAAGAAGATGTGAATGTCATAAGGTTGCTATATATTTTTGACACAAACAGAAAGGTAGTTTTGATAAAGACAATGAAGGATAGTGTCTTGATTTTTTGAGTTCATTTATTTAGTGAATCTAATAGTGGTTAAATTTAATGAATAGGGGAGGTTGTCTATGAAGCATAAAATAAGAAAAGGAACCGAAATTTCACCTTGGATCAACATAACTAGTGAGCAATAAGTTATGCAAGAAATTGCAAGGTGAGTATATAGAGAACTTTTTATAAAGTTTTGTTGAGTTTATTACTAAATGGAAAATTAATGAACAATGTTTTGAGAAGTATAAAGAGTAGGGTATAAGGAGGATAAATTCATCCAAGGTGATATAGTGTTAGTAGTCAATATTTGAGCAAAGAAAGTAGTTTTTAAGCCTTTTTGGGCATGTTTGACCCTCTTGGCAGAGCAGAGGTGAAGATAATTGTTTGAACCTTCTTATCGAATGAGCGTATGAATAAAATTTTATTTTTCTCTACATCAATGAACACTTAAACTTGACCCTCAAGCTATAAATTTCCATTCTGAGAACTCGGTAGAGCCAATAACCAATTCTCTTGTTTCTCCCTTTAAATTTTTACTTGAAACTTTGTCCACAACATTGTATTGATCTTCTTCACACATCTCAAGGCTCATTTAACTCTACACCTATATGTAACTCATCATCCACCATGACTTTCCCATGTTCACCTGGCTTGTCCTTAATAACATGCCTTCAAAAGGCCTTGGACATACCTCTACAAACTAAATTGTGGCATGTATCACCTTTCACATGCTATATAAAATATCACAACATACTCCTCGTGCTTGAACTCTACTGAATTAGATTGATTTTCTCCATCCCCAAGCCATGCTTACACTAGATATTATAAATAGGCCTAATTGCGTTTTTTTCACACCATAACACATAAAAACACACCATATTATATCAAAAGAAGGCACTACTAATCAGCCTTAATGACCCTCAATTATTTACACCTCACCAACACACTTTTATATCAATGCACCATGAAATCAATGGAAACATTAATGAGATAGGGCTCAATAATCTCCCCCTTTTCATTAATTACAAAAAACTTTAGAAAATTTGATGCAAATAATTCATACCAACACCTTAAATGCTCTCTTTTCTTGTTTTTGATTGCACTCTCCCCCTTTGACATCTCTGAAAAACGTTTCTTCAGCAAATGGCATGCATATAACACCCACAATACATAGGTTTATCCCTACAAGTTCCCCCTTATATTTTTCTCACTTTCTTATCACTAAAGGATTCAGATGATGCATGGTCTTCTTCACCAATCAACCTCAATTCTCCCCCTAAAAATATTTCCTCATACTCAAACTTTCCATTCTTTGTAGATATCCATTTTTGGCTCTCTTAACTTGTACATAAGGCTAGAGATCTCACTCCCCATGTTTTGATACTTCTTATAGCTTCTTGGAGCGTCTTTGTAATTTTACTTACTCACCCTTGATGTCTTGAGTCGTTTAGTGGATGTTAGGGGAAGGGATTACACCCAATATTTATCTTATATGTTCGAAAGTTTCTTTTATGAGTGGTTTTGTCAAGATATCTGCAACCTCCTACTTGGTGGAAACATGCTCCAATTTGATCCTTTTTTCACTTACTTGATCCCTTAAGAAATGATAATTTATTGGGATATTCTTGGTATTAGAGTGAAACACATGGTTTTTTTGACACACTTATGAAACCTGTGCTATCACAGTACAAGGGAGTAGATCTATCACATACAACATTGTAGTCTTCTAGGTTCTACCTCATCCATAAAACCTATGCACAACATAATGCAACTACTACATACTCATATTCACATGTGGATAGAAATACAAGATATTGTTTTTTTATTAGCCAAGAGACAAGAGACTTACCAATAAAAATTATCCTTTACTCGTACTCTTTCTGTTATCAGTGTTACCTACCCAATTTACATTTGTGAAATCTTGTATTCCAAACTATTTTATTCTTAGATACCAAAGCCCATATTCCATGGTTCCTATATGGTATTTGAATATCCTCTTGAATTATCGTAGGTTTTTTTCTCTAGGATCTTCTTGAAATATTCTGACTAGACCAACTACTTTCATGATGTCAAGCCTAGAGGGAATAGAATACAATCGGTTATCTATCATTTCTGTATGTGGTCTGATTTACTCTTGGTTATTTTTCTTCCTTTCTTATCTTACATAATATGACCATTTGTGTTCCTAATGGCATGAAATTATCCAATGGTGTTAAACCTCTTGAGCATGGTGGGTTGAAGTAGATGATTTGTGATATAAAAATTTCCATCTTCCTATTGGATCCATTTCCTAGTCCTACAGAACATTAAAATGGTGACTCCTAAGTATGGATTTCTTAGAAATCCAAATGTCTGTCATGAACCTATACAAATTAGTGGTGAACATTGTGTATCACTGTCTATTGAAGACCATGTGGAAGTGGTCATCAACATATACAATCACATTTGCAATAGAATGCCTTCTGAGATCAAGTATGGATAGTATCTAGAAAAGCGAACTACATTCTTGAAACCTTGAAGCAAGAAAAAATACTGAAAACCTAATACTTTTGAAACTAAAATCTACAAAGGTTCCTTATGAGCCATAGTAGGGCCTAGTTCAACCTGTAAGACATATGTACTTGTCCTATGTGAGTGAAGATCCATGGTTTGCTTGGGATTTCATGTCTCAAATGATAGATTAAGTATCCCATCTATAAAATGATGGCTTGACAAACAAAATTTGTTATAATTACTTGAATCTTCAACAAGGTGTTCCATATTGCACATTGTAGCCACTGTTAATGAAATAATGATAGGTGGTGTTTAAACTCAAGATCCTTCAAATCTTACATTGCACGTTTGCAATGAAGCATTTCTTTGAAATCTTGTCGACCTTGTATCTTTCATTGAGATTATTTTTTACATGTCCACTTAGCTACCAAAGACATTTTTGTCCTATGGGCATAGATACTAGTTCCCAACACTCACAGTTCTCTAAATAGTCCAAGCTAGTTGAACTCATAACATCAACCCAATTTTGATAGTGGGTCCTGAGTTTCCATTTTAATTTTAATCAATTTTTTTGAAGCATAGAGATATAGGAATGTCTCAAAATTGTCAAGGACTTTTAATGATGCATTGACGAATGGAACCCAATGTCATTTTTTTGTAATGATCAGTGAACAATATGAAGTAACTCTGGATCTTGAATTTTCTGAGATACTTATAGGTCCAAGATTTATCAGTTTAGAGATGTTTTTGCAACGTGGTCTTGATGTGGCCCATTACTCGATATGGAGTATGAACTCCATGATTGTATTTGTTTCTACGATGTATGGATTGTTATTTCAGAGTGTATTAGCAGGTTGTGATACACATTGGGCAAGTTTCTCACACATCCCTTGAGAACTGATTTTTATAGAGAAACTCATAGTGTAGGATTATCTAGTCAATGTTGTATGGAAAATCCAACTATCATGGCGAATCTTTCTCGTGACATTTACTATTTACCAAACATGATATGTGGATATGAAGAAGATTGCGCAAAGGTGTTATTCTTTTCTTTTGGCCTTTCCAAAGGTAAAAGTAAAAATGCAAGTTTATATCAACCATATATCACAATCCTTACAAATGTCGTGGAAGACATAAGTATGGAATCCACTCTTGGTTTTTTGAGGACACATTTTAAGGTAACAATTTTATCTATTTTGTTGATGGAATCCTATCAAAGATATGACATTCACATTTACTAGTCATGTCCATTATCTAAGACTAAATGATGACCTTACCTATAATGATTGACAAATCTAATTGTCTCAAGGAACCTAACTGTTGCATGGATTGCCCAAGTGTATATTTCAAACAGAGATATGAAATTTCCCTGGTCGTTACTTGTCATATATCTTGCACATCCACTGTAAAAGTAAAATTCTATGCATTCAAGGTTGAGTTTCAAAGGTTGTATTGAGCTATTATACCTCTCTATTTAATTAAAACCTAATGTACCATATAATTGTAGAGTAACGGATATGGAAAAAGACAATAAAGTATACAGATGTTAAGCACTTGAGCTTATTACAAAATTATAATATGTAACCATAGTTTTTGATAAATAAAGCATACCATTTCATTGATTCTTGCTCATAATTTGGAAATGTATGGGTTATATACCTGTCCATTGTAGAAGCTTTCAAATAGTGTCTACAAATCATATCTCCCTATTTCCAAATATGGAACTTGAGAAACAATAGTCATAGAAAGAGTGAGTGTACCATTGCTGGACTAGGGATTGTCGTAGGCACTAGGTTACTCCTTCTCTGGGCCTGTCAGTGACTATGTAGAAGCTCAAAATCTAATTCTCCTATGGCGTTGAGGTAGTCTCATTGAGTAATTCTTTTCATCCTTCTTACTAGTTATTTACTCTTTGATCATTGAGGGTATTTTGTGAATCCTATACAAATTTTTTCATGTGAACCCATTTGACTACCTACACAAGCTCATCAAGTTCACATAAAATTGGAATGAAATATGCAAAATGTGAATTTGGACTAACCTCGGTGGTTACCCGATGAGTGAACTTATGACTGAGCACTACACTACATTCCAAAAGTTCCATGTAATTCTTTTTTGATTGTGTGTAGTCATAGTGTCCTCTTTGGCTTTGAAGGATGCGTCATATGACACCAAGATAGGATTCAAGCTCTGTAGATTAGATAAGATGTAATACTGTGATATGGAATTCTTGAACTTCCCCTTTCTCATGCAATGTATGATAGCCCCTTTGATAGTAGTTCAACAGTGACTGTCAGATGTTTGATTTTTCCTCATTTGAAGCTTCCATTCCTCAAGGGAACTAATCAGTGTGTATGTCTGTGTATGGTATCACTGGATGGATCCTCCTCCTGATTGAATTTCGACATCTAGTGACAAGAAAGTATGACATCTTGAGTTGCTTCCAAGGGATAAGGATCCATGAAAAATAAAAAGGCCAACCATGTTAGATGTCAAAATGTGTAACTTTCAGAAAAAAGATGGTTTCAAAAGAATCCAGAATGGACATGAGCTCCTAGGCATTTAGTGTCCAGATATGGGTGTTGGTGTCCAGAAGAACCTTTTATGACCTTCATGATTCTTGAATTTCATCTTGTTTTTATGACACATAATTGACTTCTTCGTCATGATCACCTTACTCAGAATGGGTATAGAAATGACAGATGTGAGAGACAAAATAAAATACTTGAAAACAACTCAAAGCAAGTGGATGGGACAAGGGTCCTTGTGTCATTTTCCAGTGACCCTACTTTTTATTCTCTTAAGAATCCATAGCATATATTTTCTCATCATACTCCTCCATGGCATAGTAAAATTTAGTAGTATGTGCGTGATTTTGGTGTCTTATCATCCTTAAATAGATGGAAAAACAGAGGTAGTGCATATAAGCCTTGTTTCTTTTTTTATCATGCTTCATAGGGGAACCCTCTTAAATGCAATGGGACAATTCATTCTATTTAGCCAAGGTTTATTCTTTTAACTTCAGTCAATAAAAGCTAAAACCAATATGTAGTCATACTTAGAGTGTGTTAGGTACAACCCTAATACGTTTTATGAAGTTGTCCCAACATACACAATTGATTTGGCCCTACTTAAAATAAGTTTTTACATAGTTATTTAATAAGTATATATCACTGGGATACATCAACAATGTTAAGTAGGATGAACACAATGAGATATCAGATCATGCTTCTATATGATGTTCAAATTGAGACTGCTATAGTCGTGCAACTTAGGTCTAGCTTTAACACTTGTTGATCTTCTTCCTTGATAGTCATACGGGAATATCCCAAATGGATTTCTATGTGAGAATTCTAATGGGTCATCACTGTTACAAATTAATGCTGCCTTCCACTTTGTCATGCCACATAAGATTGCTATTGATGGGATTGATATTTGGGCTATCCCTTAACTAATGTATCATTTGATTTCACTATTGCAATCAGTTGGACAAGTGATGTTACCATGAGTTTAGCAACCATCAACTTCTGGATTGGAGTACTTTACATTACCAAAACGTAAGAGACAGATCCAGAAATGTTGTATTAATTCTAAGTCATCAAGGAGACATGAGCATAGTGAAACATGAGTATTTACTTAAAGAGAGGATCATAGAATGTCTGAAAACACGACTTTTATTGTTATCTAAGATTTTACCATTGCCTCTGGATCTCTTTGGAGGCCCCCTTAGAGAACTTTCACCAGGAAGGAATCCCTATTTCATATTTACATTTATGCAAAGGTTATAAATACAAAATACCCTATAGATGATTGCATGCAATTCTCCATTAAAATCTTGGGTAAACACTCTCGTAAAACTCAGTATAGCCATGGTGCACATGTTTGACCAACCTTTCACACATGAGGACAATTTGATTCACATTGTATATTGAATAATAATCAAGTACACATGAACCAAAGGGTGAATGTGGGAAATTTTCATGGGAGACTCTCAACACCTCATAAAAGTCAATGCACTTTTAACGCACGTTTTATAATCTTCCCATGGGAAGATCAAATAGCCCCTGTGTACATGCATGTAGAACCGCACACAAATGTGCGTGGCAGCACCAACACTCATACAATTATATTACCAACAAGTGACTAATTAAAATTTTATGGGTTCAATGATCTTACTTATGTAAGTCACCAGATGGCTTATTTTGCTAAGTCGTAGAAAATTGAATCCATACACTTACCCTAATTGATGAAGTACTAATTAATGACTGGCATATTCAAGTTATGCATGAAGTCCAAAGATGCATTCTATGCATTGTCCAATGTAAGTTTGTCTAACATTTCTCAATCGTTCTTTTCATGAACTGATTTTGCAGAAAGCTGTACTTAGTCTGACCTCCGACCCTTCAGGGTGTTAACTAACTAAGGTCTCCAATGCTAGCACTTATTACCAAACCAACCCATTCCCTCTAAGCACCCACTGAACCTGTTATGTACATTTACATCATGCTCTTTATGGTGTCATGTTTATAACCATCTTGTAGTATGCATATGATTCACACACACAGACACACGTAATATTTTGGAGGTTAATCTATTTAATATTCATACAAGGGAATAATATAATGAGCTTAAAATCTTATGTGATTCGTGTTGGCCCGAAAATCTGTTGCTTGAGAGCAGATCTATGGATAGACGAGCCAACAGTGTGCAGGGCATAGCCCCTCTTTGAGTCAGCAAAGTGAAACTGGTTTATTGCTATTCTACCAGCAGGAATCTTGTGCAAGTCTCAATGGAGTATTCTGCCTTCGGGGGTTAGGATCTCATCCCAATAGGTTTATTTCCGGCTGCGAAGAGAAAGGAATGAAAGAGGGATGAATAAGGGTCAGATCCGAAGGGAGAAAAGAAATGAATTCCAAAGCAGAAAGGTCAGAGGGTTTATGTTTTCGGGATCGGTAGTAAACAGAGCCAAACCTACTTGCATAAACAAACAAAGCAATACTGTGTGCTTGAATAAATGACAATAAAATAGAAGTAGATCCAACAGAATAAACACACAGATCTGACATAAGAAAGATCTAATGCAAATAACACAGAAGTATTCAGCACAAAGTCTAAATATTGTATTACTATTTTAGTTCTGTTACAAAAAGCTCAAAGTCTTTTCTTCTCACTTCTACTTTCTCATCTGAAAAATATCCACCCATCCAAATACAACAAGTATTTGAGTATTTATAGAAGAAGGAGAAGAAAGAAGGCAAAAAGGAGCCAACAACCTATTTACAAAATATCTCAAAGTCATGTTGACTTTTGACAACTTGATGGATGACATCATCCCATGGTGCAACATGGATGATGTCATCATTTGTGTCAACATACTTCAGACATTTACAAAAAGAAAGTCGAAGAAGAGAGAGAAGAAGAAGAGAAGAAATTAGGATTCACTCGTCGTCAACCTGCGGCTGAAAGGGGGTATCCTGCTTCTGTTGCTGCTCAGGTGATGAGATAATGAAATTGGGCACGGTATTCCATGAACTTGCTGATCATGGGCTCTAGTTGATCCTGGAAGGATCCTTGTGTTCGCTCACAAGTGATCGTCTATGAGCTTCTCCGGGAGTTTGGAATATTCACTTTCTGCTTCGATTAGGAAGTTCGACAAAATCCTGACAGGCCAGCAGGTTATTGATGGATTCTGCGTCAAAAGTGACCTCTGGCCCCAGTTCCTTTCGAAACGATCTCCTTGAAGATCTGGATGGTTTCATCAACTTTCCTTAAGATAAAGGAAGGAGTAAGCAGCCCTGGAGACATGTTGAGAACAATTCAGTTCCATTTGGTGCATCGCATCCAGGGCTTCTTCCTTCACCTTGTCAATATTTTCAAGGATGAATTCCAGTTGATCCATCCGGTAGTCCAGAGTATAAAGGACTTTATTAAGGGCCCTTGCAGATGACCGAAGACGCCGAACTTGACTAGATCTTCGACTGAACAGTCAAACATTCTTTTGAAGGTCTCATGCTGCAGCCTAGCATGGTCCAGCTCTTAAGATATGGGTCCTACGTCTCAATGCTTGGAGTTCCTTATTCTGCCTTATTGATGTTCAAATACAAATCGATGAACTTGGCGATCACTTTTTCGCTGTCCTTGAGGATCTGGCTCCTCCAAGTGGAAACTGCCATACCCTGCTCGCCAATCTTTGCATATTCATTGATTTTATCCTGGCTGGAGAAGCTCAGAAGTTTCGGTTGACTGCAGTTGAAGGCTTTCAGGGAGGACTTGCACTACCGATCTTTTGTAAGGCGTGGAGCAGATGATTTGCTTTTGCTCTTTCAGTAGCATTTTCTCTTCTTTTGCTTCCTGAAGCTTTTGCATATGGCGTCGACTGCAGATGGGGCCTCTCCATGAGAAATTTCAGAAGACGTCTCCCATTGTGACTTAAGTCACTGTATAATCAGAAGTTTGAGACAGATCTTTCCATATCCTTTAGAGGATCGGGGTATGTGATCTCCATCACCCTTTCTCCCGAAGCACTATGAGAGAAGCGTGTGATAGGATTTTTCTTCTTTGCCCCTTTTGACGGGATCACTGAAGAAGTCCATCAGAGCGATGGAAACCTTCCTTTTCTGCTGACTCAGGTGCTGGGAGATCCAAGCTGGACATATGGGAGAAGGGCCAGAAACAGAGAAGGGGGCAGCCGTAGTAGTAGAAGGGAAAAACGTGGAGACACGTGGCAGTGGCATAGAGAGAACAACCGAAGAAGTGCCCACGAGGAGGAAGGGATACTATAGCAGAGGAAGACATAGGAAGGGAAGGGAGCTCAAAGATGAGGGAAGAAATGGAGGGGGACAGCTCCGCGAGAGAGGAGAAGATGGACGAAGAAGCAGGAGGAATGGTAGAAGAAGGGGAAGAGGACACGACCAAAGGAATGGCCGTTTGAATCACTCGAGGAGGGGAAAGAGGAGATGGAGAAGAGATAGAAAGGACCTCAATTGTTGTAGCAGTGGCGACATCCTGAGCGGATGGGCCTATCGAAACATCTTCCGTTGTTTCTTTCTCTGGTGAAGCCAGAGTTACAACTTGTTCAGGCGCAGTGGAGAGAGGACTTTCAGGAGCTTCCTCTTGGGTAGAGCTAGATTCACCCTCCTTGTCTTTACCTTTGCCTTTAGGCTGGTGTTTTGATCTAGGAGGTGCGCTACCTAATGGAGAGGTTGTGAAATCGACCCCGAGCTAGATGAGCCCGTTCATCCGGCACCAATGTTCTGTTCTGCGCAGAGTTTCCTTGACCCTTTCCTCAATTGTTTGAGGTGCTTTGTTCTATCAATTGCTGCAAAAGGCCAATCGTCCCCATTTTTATAAAGATACACTTGATCCACTTCGTGCTTCGGTAGTTTGGTAGCCTTTGGGGATGATGGCCACCACATACTGGATAATTTCTGCTAAGGCCAAATGAGAATGGTCCTTTCTTCTGAGCTCAACCTCATGAATGACATCGATGTGGATGTCTTCGATCTGAGGAAATGTTGATCGGGTCAAGCTTTAGCCCTAGGTAGACAATTCCTTGGGTCAAAGGTGAGTCTTGCTGGGAAATAGTGTTTTAGATTCAACAGCTCCAGCTCCACAAACATGTCTTTTGCCTTATGGTGAGTAAGACATGTATACCTACCCACTGTGAGGGGGAAAGGAGTTCCACCCTTTTTCCTCTTGAGGCATTTCTCATGGTAGGTAATTAGCTTCCTTGACAGCTCCAACAGGATCAACTTGGGACCGGCGTACCTTGGCAGTTTGGTTGGTTCTCCCAAGAAGTTGGCTGCCCTTAGATTGGTGAACGTGGGGAATTGGGTGAACAGCGGCCCCCCATTTCTCTATGGCTGTCACTATGCTCTTGGTCATGTGACCGTGAGTCATGTTTGGCCTCAACAGGAAGATGATGAAGTAGAAGAATGCATCATTTATTTTTGTAAATTGGGGGATGCTATTCTCCAGCTTCAATTCTGGATAGTATTCATAAATCTTGACTTGGGGCCATACCCCACTCCGCATCAAAGCTGGGTAGTCCCTCTCTGAAGTTGCAGCATAGACCATGTAGGAGTTCATATAGAATCTCCCCGTTGTGTTGAATTGTTGTAGCTGCTCAGAGATGGTGCTGCTTATAGATTTCTGCCCATTCAAAGCGTTGATCAGGCATATTTTTGTTCATGGTTTCAAGGTACCGCAGCATCCACTTGTGAAAATAATGGGCATCAGAAAGCCCAAAGACTCTACTCAGGAACGTAATGGTGTCACTGAGTTCCTCTGAAAAGTCACTGCGGTGGATGACTTATGGCCACCGAGTCACTACCTTTTTTTTTTCAAGTAGACTTCGTTCATCAGCTGCATACATTGATCTTCATTGTCGTCCCAGGCCTTGATGCAATCCTCTTGGCTGACGGCCAAAAAGTGCCGGTGATGAGGGATGCCGAGCATTATCTCAAAGTGGTGGGCAGTGAGGTTGATGATGACCTCGCCCTTGTCATTTACGACACATCTTGTGTCTTTGTTGTAGCATTGGGAAACCACCATTATAAATTCATTGTTTACGGCACTAACAGGGATACCGTTCGCAAAATGTAGTGCACTGCCCATTAATTTGTCCATCCATGGACTTCTTGTAACTTTCTGAGTTCTGACCCAGAACTCCTCCATATCGATATGACCCAATTCTGAGTCTCTGATGTCCAGGTCACACTCGGCCTGGGACTCGGGCATTCTGACCCTCTGATATTTATACTTCATCTCTTCTTCTGTGAGCTTTGCTTTACCCTTGGATTTGGTAGGTCTTTTGCTTGATGTTGACATATGTAACTCTGAGCTTAGTTTCTGATCTGTAAAGAGAAGAATCGAAACACAACACATGAAAGTCATATCAGTCGTTTGATCCTCCATTGAAGCATTAACAGAAGAAAGAGTTAGTGATTTTGAGGCCTCAGGGCACAGGGCGCATGAATGTTGCAGCTTACAGAGTTAAATAACAAGGCACACAGGAAAAGGGTGTTGCAAGGGCTAAATTAGCGCCAAAGGGCACACGGCGCATGGATATTGCATGATGCATTTTTTTTTGTTGTAATCATGGGTGCACCAGCGCCATATGTATGTGTTTTATGAAGCGCGCATGGATTCTTTATGTTGCACGGGAGCAGGATGCACTCTTGGCGCATATATCTTTCATGTTGCATGGAACTTTGGTGCACCAAAGGCGCATAGAAGGTTTGTGTAACATATGTTATTTGTGTGCTTAAGGGAACTTGGCGCGGCGCATGAATAGTCTGCATGACATAATGTTATTGTAATGATGGATTCGCCTGCGCCGTTCAAATCTTTGCACTTGGCACGGATTTAACTGGTGTTGCACATATGCCGGGTGCACCAAGGGGCGTAGGTTTTAGTGATGTAACAAAGGAGTTTGGTGCACCATGAGGGGGCGTAGAGAAAGCATTTGCAACAAACTAAGGAAGTGCACCTTGAGGGCACATCCTTTCAAGATGCAGCAGGCAGGGAATGTGCGCCATTGGCGCGGCTGCTGTTTATGTAACAAGGGTGACAGATGCGCTAATGGCGCAACTGTTCTTGGTGTTGCAGGGTGTGCTAATGCACTAAGGGAGAAGGAAAATACAGTTTCTTTTTAGGCTTGACTCACTTTAGACGGATTTTTCATATCCTTCAAACTTCTTCTTGCAAGGTACCTTGGGGGGGTGAAATGTCTTAAAACAAAATGGTTTTCAACCATCATTTTAGGACAACTTCCTCTACCAGCAGATCTGGAAAGAGGGAGAGGAATATGTGGAAAGACAGTAGGGGGGAAGGCCAGTTCATGATTTCATTCGTCAATCCCAATCTAGACCAACAAGCAAACAAAGAACCAAAATGCAAAACATACAAAAGAGATAAGAACCTCTTACCCGGATAAATAGCGAAGAACGTGCAAACGGGTCCACTACGTGTTTGAAAATGACAGGGCAGGTGCGCTGACAGGCTCAGAGAAAATATATATAATAAAAACATGATTGCTCTGGTGACAATGACATTTACAGACGCGCCTATATATAGGTGAGGCAGTAATAAATGCGCCACCAACTTTTCAAGTGGCGCACCAAAAGAGCTGTCGACACAAGAAAACATGCACCCTTTGGTGCACCAAAATGATTGTCAACATAAATATATGTGCGCCCTTGGCGCACCAAAATTGGTGTTGACAGAGGAACATGTGCGCCATTGGTGCACCAAAAAGAGGTACAACAAAAGATATGTTGACATGAAGGAGCATGTGCCTTGGCGCATGCAAGGAAGGCTCAACATAGTGAGGTGCACCGAAACGGTCTGTTGACACATAGGAAAGCATGTGCCAAAGGCTTAAAAGGGGGCGTACATGAACATTTGATGTTACATAGTCATTATATGCACCCAGCCAAAAAGATTCAAAAATGGCTAAGTTCGGAAAACTAGATTTCCCGGGAGAGGGATTTTGCAACGTTCTGAACGCAAGGAGTCCCTGGACGAGGGACCAGAACAAACTTTCAGTATGGTTATCTGTAAAATTTCCCTTGCCAATTTTATGGGATAATAGCTGGATCTTTCTGGGGACTATTCCTAAGTGAGCCTCAGGGGGTAGAGAATCCCAGATCTCTCGTGCCTATCCATTGGGTTACAGAGTCAAAAACAAGGGCGATCGGAAAGGGAAACACATAACCAGCAAAAGCAAACACACGAAAAAAACAAACACACAACTGAAGAAAACTGTACAAAGAAGAGAGCAAGCTCTACTTCCTGAAGATTTTCAGATGTTGCTTGCTAAACGGAAACAGGAGCTCGGTTCCATCCAGCTATGAGAGATAGAAACTATTCTCTCTGTTGAGCTGCTTGATTGAAAGGCCCTCTCCACAGGGAATAAAATTTTCCGTGCATGCCCTTTGGCTCTCTTCATTTGTCCCACAAAATGATGAGGTCTCCCACCTGGAAGTCCCTCTGCTTGGCCTTTTTATCGAACAGCCTCTTGACTTGATTTTAATGTTTGGTAATCTTGTCGACCACCTTTACCCTTTTTTCTTCGAGCTCTATCAGATACATGATCCTCTTTTTCAAGAGAATTTTGGAAGGTTTCATCTTCAATTGCCCGTGCCAGGCGAAGAGCAGGGATTTTAGTGGAAATGGGAAGCTCGGCATCAGTGCCATATAACACTTGAAAAGGTGACATGCCGAGAGACCTTTTGGGAGTAATGCGATCCACCCACAAAGCGTCATATAAGGACTTGTGCCAAATTCATTGATTTTCGTCCACTAGCTTTCGTATGATGGTCACCAAGTTTTTGTTATTGGATTCTGCCTGACCATTTCCCTGAGGGTAATAATCTGAGGCATGAGCTAAAGATATTCCATATTCATAGAAAAAACTAATAACTTCCCGTGAGGAGAAGTTAGAAGCGTTATCAGCAACAATTTTATTTTCAATGCCAAATCTGACATTGATATTTTCTTATATAAAGCTGCAAACAACTTCAGAAGTGGCATGTTTGACGGGTATGGCTTCCACCCACTTGGTGAAGTAATCTGTTGCTGTAAGGACATAATTATGTCCGGCACTCAATTGGGGATTGAGTGTACCAATAAAATCAATTCCCCACTGCTTAAATGGTTTGTTGATAATGACCGACCTAAGGGGAAAAGCAGCCAACTTGGGCTTGCTGACGAACTGCTGGCAAGGTTCACACTTTGCCACCCAGGTGGCTACATCTTGGAAGAGTGTAGGCCAATAGTACCTTGCCTGGATGATCTTGTGTCTTATCACAGAAGAGGAGAAATGGCCTCCACAGGCTGAATTATGAAAACTTTCTAGTAGTTTTACCTACTGTGGCTTGTCGACGCACCACAAGAAGACACCGTCTATCCCGCGTTTGTATAAACCGTCATCCCAGATGACATATTTGGCTGCTCTGAGCTTTATAGTGCACTTCTCCTTTGAAATTAGATGAGCTGGACATTCGCCGAAGGTGAGGAAGAAAGTAATGTCGGAATACCACTCATCGCTGGTTGCGACAAATAGGACCAGAGGCAGAGAGTGGGATTTCTCCAGCTGGCTTTGCGCTTCATTTATTATAATCATCCTTTTCCTCAGGGTTTCCTGAATCTTTGTTTTCAGCCATAAGCTGACATAGGCCCTTGCCTCTTACTAGCTTGGTTGGTTTTATATCCAAGTCGTATTCCTAGACCTTTGCAATCCAATTTCCTCGCAAGCTTCCTAACTCCTGTTGAGTTAGGATTGACTTCACTGCTGTGTCAGGAACCAGTACTACTGTATGGGAATTTAAAATGTAATACCTGAAATTTTTGACTGCTTTGACAATGACGAAGGAATGCTTTTCCAATTGAGTCATTTTTAGTTCGTGAGGCTTGAGGGGAGAGCTCATGAATGCAATCGGAGATTCAACATCCTCCAAATTATTTTGCATCAAGATGGCAGACACAGTATGCTCAAATGCATAACTATAAATGATAAAATCTTTAGAGAAGTCGGGACATACCAGGACTGGCGCATGAGTGACGGAAGCTTTTATTTCCTTGAATGACCTTTTTCCTTCCTCACTCCAATGGAAAATTGGTGACCCTTTCATCATGTCCAATATATGACGAGTATTTTCGGTGAATTCGGGAACAAAACGCCTAAAAATTTTTACCTTTCCAAAGAATGAATGGATGCCAGTTTTGCTTGTAGGAAAAGTGAGGCTTTAAATAGCCTTAACTCTTTCGGTATCTATTTTCGTTCCTTGCTAACAACATGCCTTAGTAGCTTTCCTTTCGTGACTCCAAAAGTGGACTTTTTTGAGTTCGGGGATATCCCATGCTCTTGGCATCTAGCCAATACTTGCTCCAGATGATCACAATGATCACTTCGTCATTTAGAGAACACAGTCAAGTCATCTAGATAAATGACAATGACCTTCCCCATCATACCTTTGAATTCCAGGTCCATGGCCTGCTGAAAAGTGGCGCCAGCATTAGTTAGGCCAAAAGGCATCCTGTTATAGGCAAACGTACCCCAGGGAGTAGTGAATGTTGTTTTAAATTGATCTTTAGGTGAAACTTTAATCTGATTGTAGCCTGAAAAACCATCAAGCATGGACAGCATCTCTGATCCAGTTACTGCTTGCAGAACTTGATCCATTATAGGAAGTGGGTAGTTATCCTTTAATGAAGCCTGATCCAGAGAAACCAAGCCCTTCAAAATTTTATTTCCTTTGAGCTGACATATGCCGTTGTTCCCTTCGGATTCATCCTTTTTATCGGTGACTGATTCGCGACATGTAGAGGTGGATCCTTCAAAATGAAGTTCACTAAAATTTTCCACCTTTTCTAGAAAGGCAATGAGTTGATTTTCATCATTGAATACTTTCCAATGCTAAGAATTGTCTGGCATGCTCGGGCGGAAAACCACCTCAATGGTGTATTTTCTATTTTCAAACCTGGGTGAGGGAGCATGAGGGACGCCGAAACGGCCAATGAATCAGCCATGTCGTTCTGAGCCCTCAGAATGGATTCTATTGAGAAAGCGTCAAACTCTTCGATGCTGTCCCACACCGCGTTACGGTAATGCCAGAGCCTCTCATTCTTCACTTGATATATCCTCTTAACTTGATTTACGACTAGCTCTACATCACCTTGCACTTTCAGATTTTTGATTCCTCTTTCCCTTGCAGCTTGCATGCCAAGCAACAGAGATTCATACTCAGCAATATTATTGGTGTTTAAAAACTGCAACTTGAAAGAGAGAGGAATAACTTCTTCCTCAAGAGATATTAGCATGGCTCCGGTGCGACATCCACTAGTTGTGCAGCTGCCATCGAACTGCAAAGTCCATATCTTATTAAGATCTTGTTCCTGGACGAGGACACCCATATTGTTGGACTCGGTAGACAAGAAATAGTTCCCCATTCCTGATGATTCGAAAATGATTTGAGCTTTGGGGTACTCAGAGTTAGTAACCAAGTACTTCTTTTGTGATTCTGGTTCCAATGTCTGCATTACACCTTTGACAGGGATTCTAGCCTTAGACCAATCCATATGAATCTCCCCGCCAACTTCACTACAAAAAATTCTTCCCAACAAAATTCCGTAGGCTACTGGAATGTCGAAAACAAGGACGGTCATCTTTACTCTTTTCTCTGGGAACGCCGCAAATGCAAACTGCGCGTCTTTGATTTGGCCAATCAATGGAATCTACTTGGTTTCCAAAGAATACCATCTACCAAAAGGCTTGGTAAGGGTGAGACCCAAAGCATGGGTAACTTTCACCGGCATGACGTTATCGGAAGCTCCTGAATCAATTATGCAGTTACTTAACTTGTGATCGTTGATTAGGAGGGAGAGATAGAAGGGTTCTATCTTGCCTGATGCAGACGTTGAGGCAACATTTATGCGAGATGTAGGAGGAGTGACAAGGATTCCTTTTGGGGAAACCTGATTAGTTATGACAGCCTGACTTTGAATATACTTGGTCAATCTTACAAGCTGTTCGAGATTTGACTGAAGATACTCGGCTTCAGACATTTGGATCTTGGTCTTTTTAGCATGATCAATTATGTCAAATGCGGCCAAGGGTTACGTTGGTGAAGGAATAAGTCCCTCGCTTCGTGATGGTAGGGTAGGATTACTGGTCTTGATAGGAATATGAGAGGACTGATTTGGAGGGGAGATGGGAGGAAAAGATTTCCTTGTAAAAGACTTAACAGGGAGTTGAGAAGGAAGAGGATTACCTCTTTTAGCAATAATTGGAGACGTGTTTGACACAACCTTCTCCTTCTGCACATGGGCAGCGACCTCTGCTTCTTTTCCTTGTGAACGGGTAAAAACAACATATGATTGTCGGCTTGCATATCCCTATGTACCCTTCTCTTCATCGGATTCTATCTGCTCAAATTCCATATACCCGATAGTAGAGTCGCCAGTCGTCTCACCGACATCTTGATCATCTTTGCCTTGGGACGAAGGTTCTTCATAATCTTGTTCCTCTTCTTCAATTTCGGCTAAGGCGTTAACCAGAGGAGCCTCAAGCCCCAACTGCGGAGTAGTTGCAGAAAAGCGCAGCCTTTGAGGAATATTGTTGGAAGAGAATTCCTCCATGGGATATCCCGGTATGAGGAACCGGGGGAAGCTTGGGCTAACTGATTCTTTAATGCAAGCAAGTCGTTCGCCATCTTTTGAAATGCCAGATCAGACGAAGTAGTGGGAGAAGGGCCCAGAGCTTTGGGCTTGGAGGATTCCCTTTTTTAATTCACAAGATATTATCAAATTATCTTCAATCCGGATGGCAGCGGCCTAGGTGAGAATCAAGCTAGCTACTTGTTCTTGTAGGAGCAAGAAAATCACTTTCGAACTCATAGCATTTACGAAGAAACACTTCTAATTTTCTGGTGTTGGAAGCATGGCAACAGGCACATGGTTGATTAATGCATTAAACCTGGTGATAAAATCACACATGGTCTTGTTAGCCTCTTTCTTCAGGTGAGTGATCTGTGATAGTAATGCAAATGTATCTTCTGAAGGCTTGTACCGGTCTTCGAAAGCATCCCGCAAGGTGGCCCAACTGGTAATAGATCCGGCCAGTAAATGTTGAAACCATTCTACTGCGGGTCTCTGCAGAGTTTCCAGAAAAAGGCGAACCAACACATCTTCATGAGTTACATCCAAGATACTACATGACATGATGAATGCAGATATGTGTGAATCTATGCTTTGGTTCCCGCTTCCTTCAAATTTGGGAAAATTCTTTCAATTTCCATGTGGGAGCATGTGAACTGGGTGTGGTAAGGCCAGGGGGCCCATTGCATTTCCCCATGGCACTGCCATTTGAAAGGCTGGAAAAAGAACACGGGCTGGAAACACAGTTCCACTGAGCAGTAAGGCACTACAAAGGGATGTGGATGCCTCTTGCGAAAGATTCTTCCTTCGTGGAGGTGAGACACTCCTCGATGACCGGTCAGCCGTGCTCAATGATGAGAAGTGCACTAGTGTAATACTGAAGTTATGCCTTTGGAGCAGATCAAAGGTAGGATCGACTTCTCCATGAGCTCTCCTGCTACGAGTAAAGGGTTCACCTGCCAGCGTGTCTTCCCGATCTGTGATATTGTAACGCAGATTTAAAATTTCTTTTTGGTTGCACTTGCTGATTTTCTGGTTTTTCTAACAAAAACCAGCAACATGTACTTTTATAAATATTTAAACTTTATCCTTTCTTTTTTGAAAACTGATTGCGGTTTAATGACTAGGAACGACAAGGATAAAATAATGACCAATTTAGTAAGCTGATTTTTGGATCTTAGATTTGACTTTTGAAGAGTTTGAAAATTTTGGTAAATAGTCAAAACTCAGATCTACGGCAAGATACATATTTATGTAAAAACTCAGCGAACTAAAGAGTTCCTATTAGGCCCAATCTATGGATCACACAAGAAAATTTTCAATTCGGGTCACTTTTGCAAAATTTTAGATTTTTAACAAAAAGTTAAAATCTGCAAACTGATAGTGATTTTTCTGATTTTTTGTCATACCACCATCATAGATCTGATACATCAGTTCGATCCCCAGCAGAGTCGGCAAAAAATGTTGGCCCGAAAATATGTCGTGAGAGCAGATCTATGGATAGACGAGCCAAAAGTGTGCAGGGTATAGCCCCTCTTTGAGTCAGCAAAGTGAAACTGGTTTATTGTTATTCTACCAGCAGGAATCTTGTGCAAGTCTCATAGTATTCTGCCTTCGGGGGCTGGGATCCCATCCAAGTAGGTTTATTTCCGGCTGCAAAGAGAAAGGAATGAAAGAGGGGATGAAGAAGGGTCAGATCCGAAGGGAGAAAAGAAATGAATTCCAAAGTAGAAAGGTCAGAGGGTTTATGTTTTGGGATCGGTAGTAAACAGAGCCAAACCTACTTGTATAAACTAATAAAGCAATACTGATGAATAAATGACAAAAAAAATAGAAGTAGATTCAACAAAATAAACACACAGATTTGACATAAGAAAGATCTAATGCAAATAACACATGTATTCAGCACAAAGTCTAAATATTGTATTATTATTTCAGTCTGTTACAAAAAGCTCAAAGTCTTTTCTTCTCACTTCTAAGTTTCATCTGAAAGATATCCACCCCCAAATACAACAAGTATTTGAGTATTTATAGAAGAAGGAGAAGAAAGAAGGCAAAAACGAGCCAACCACCTATTTACAAAATATTTACAAAATATCTTAAAGTCATGTTGACTTTTGACAACTTGATGGATGACATCATCCCATGGTGCAACATGGATGATGTCATCATTTGTGTCAACATACTTTTGACATTTACAAAAAGAAAGAAAGAAGAGAGAGAAAAAGAGAGAGAATTCATTCATCATCATCAACCTGCGGCTGAAAGGGGGTATCCTACTTCTGCTGCTACTCAGGTGATGAGATGTGATATTGGGCACGGTATTCCATGAACTTGCTGATCATGGGCTCTAGTTGATCCTGGGAAGGATCCTTGTGTCGCTCACTGATCGCCTCGCAAGTCTCCTGCTCATCTATGAGCTTCTCTGAGAGTTTGGAAAATTCACTCTCCGCTTCGATTAGGAAACCGACAAAATCCCGACAGGCCAGCAGGGTATTGATGGACTCTGCATCAAAAGTGACCTCTAGCCCCAGACCCTTTCGAAACGATCTCCTTGAAGATCTGGATGGTCTCATCAACTTTCCTTAAGGTGAAGGAAGGAGTAAGCAGCTCTGGAGACATGTTGAGAACGATTCATTCCATTTGGTGCATCGCGTCCAGGGCTTCTTCGTTCACCTTATCAATCTTTTCAAGGACGAATTCTAGTTGATTCATCCGGTAGTCCAGAGTAGAAAGGACTTTATTAAGGGCCCTGGGATGACCGAAGAAGCCAAACTTAACCAGAACTTCGACTGAACAGTTGAACATTATTTGGAAGGTCTCATGGTCCAGCTCTTAAGATATGGGTCCTGCCAATGCTTAGAGTTCCTTATTCACCTTATTGATGTTCAAATACAAATCGATGAACTTAGCGATCAATTTTTCGCTGTCCTTGAGGATCTGGCTCCTCCAAGTAGAAAATACCATACCCTGCTCACCGATCTTTGCATATTCATTGATTTTATCCTGGCTCAAAGGCTCAGGAGTCTCGGTGCCAGTTGAGGGAGGTGCACTACCAATCTTCTGTAAGGCGTGGAGCAGATGTTTATTTTGCTCTTTCAGTAGCCTTTTCTCTTCTTTTACTTCCTGAAGCTTTTTGCAGAGGGCATCGACTGTAGATAGGGCATCTCCCGGAAGGCTTTCAGAAGATGTACCAATTGTTACATGAGTCACTGTATAATCTGTTGGAGACAGATCCTTCCTATCCTTTAGAGGATCGGGGTATGCGATCTCCATCACCCTTTCTCCCGAAGCACTATGAGAGAAGCGTGTGATAGGCTTTTGCTTCTTTGCCCCTTTTGACGGGATCACAAAGAAGTCCATCGGAGTAATGGGAACCTTCCTTTTCTGCTGACTTAGGTGGTGGGAGATCCAAGCTGGACTTATGGGAGAAGGGCCAGAAATAGAGAAGGGGGCAGCCGCAGTAGTAGAAGGGAAAAACATGGAGACATGTGGCGGTGGAATAGAGAGAACAACCGAAGAAGTGCCCATGGGAGGAAGGGATACTGCAGTAGAGGAAGACATAGGAAGGGAAGGGAGCTCAAAGATGAGGGAAGAAATGGAGGGGGACAGCTCCGTCAGAGAGGAGAAGATGGATGAAGAAGCAAGAGGAATGGTAGAAGAAGGGGAAGAGGACACGACCAAAGGAATGGCTGCTTGAGTCACTCGAGGAGGGGAAAGAGGAGAGGGAGAAGAGACAGAAAGGACCTCAATTGTTGTAGCAGTGGCGACATCTTGAGTGGATGGGCCTATCGGAACATCTTCCGCTATTTCTTTCTCTGGGGAAGCTAGAGTTACAACTTGTTCAGGCGCAGTGGAGAGAGGACTTTCAGAAGCTTCCTCTTGGGTAGAGCTAGATTCACCCTCCTTGTCTTTACCTTTGCCTTTAGGCTGCTGTTTTGATCTAGGAGGTGCGCTACCCAACGGGGAGGTTGTGAAATCGACTCCGAGCTAGATGAGCCCGTTCATCCGGCACCAATGCTCTGTTCTGCGTAGAGTTTCCTTGACCCTTTCCTCAATTGTTTGAGGTGCTTTGTTTCTATCAATTGCTGCAAAAGGCCAATCGTCCCCATTTGTATCAAGATACACTTGATCCACTTCCTACTCGGTAGTTTGGTAGCCTTTGGGGATGATGGCCACCCCATACTGGATAATTTCTGCTAAGGCCAAATGAGAATGGTCCTTTCTCCTGAGTTCAACCTCATGAATGACATCGATGTAGATGTCTTCGATCTGAGAAATGTGGATCGGGTCAAGTTTAGCCCTAGGTAGACAATTACTCAGGTCAAAGGTGGGTCTTGCTGGGAAATTGTGTTTTAGATTCAACAGCTCCAGCTCCACAAACATGTCTTTTGCCTTATGGTGAGTAAGACATGTATACCTACCCACTGTGAGGGGGAAAGGAGTTCCACCCTTCTTTCTCTTGAGACATTTCTCGTGGTAGGTAATTAGCTACCTTGACATCTCCAAAAGGATCAACTTGGGACTCGCATACATTGGTAGTTTAGTTGGTTCTCCCAAGAAGTTGGCTTCCCTTAGATAGGTGAATGTGGGGAATTGGGTGAACAGGGCCCCCCATTTCTCTGTAGCTGTGACTATGCTCTTGGTCGTGTGACCATGAGTCATGTTTGGCCTTAACAGGTAGATGATGAAGTAGAAGAATGCATCATTTATTTTTGTAAATTGGGGGATGCTATTCTCCAGCTTCAATTCTGGATAGTATTCATAAATCTTGACTTGGGGCCATACCCCACTCCGCATCAAAGCTGGGTAGTCCCTCTCTTAAGCTGCAGCATAGACCACGTAGGAGTTCATATAGAATCTCCCCGTTGTGTTGAATTGTTATAGCTACTCAGAGATGGTGCTGCTTATGATTTCTACCCATTTAAAGCATTGATCAGGAATATTTTTGTTCATGGTTTCAAGGTACCGCAACATCCAGTTGTGAAAATAATGGGCATCAGAAAGCCCAAAGACTCTGCTCAGGAACGTAATCATGTCCCTGAGTTCCTCTAAAAAGTCGCTGCGGTGGATGACTTGTGCCCACCGAGTCACTACATTTTTGTTTTTCAAGTAGACTTCGTTCATCAGCTGCATACACTGATCTTCATTGTCGTCCCAGGCCTTGATGCAATCCTCTTGGATGACGGCCACAAAGTGCCGATGATGAGCGATGCCGAGCATTATCTCAAAGTGGCGGGCAGTGAGGTTGATGATGACCTCGCCCTTGTCATTTACGACACATCTTGTGTCTTTGTTGTATCATCGGGCAACCACCATTATAAACTCATTGTTTACAGCACTAACAAGGATACCGCCCGCAAAATGTAGTGCACTGCCCATTAATTTGTCCATCCATGGACTTCTTGTAGCTTTTTGAGTTTTGACCCAGAACTCTTCCATATCGATATGACCCAATTCTAAGTCTCTGATGTCCAGGTCACACTCAGCCTGGGACTCGGGAATTCTGACCCTCTGATATTTATACTTCATCTCTTCTTATGTGAGCTTCGCTTTACCATTTGATTTGGTAGGTATTTTGCTTGATATTGACATATGTAACTCTGAGCTTAGTTTCTGATCTGCAAGGAGAAGAAGCGAAACACAACGCATGAAATTCATATCAGTCATTTGATCCTCCATTGAAGCATTAACAGAAGAAAGAGTTAGTGATTTTGAGGCCTCAGGGCACAGGGCGCATGAATGCTGCAGCTTACAGAGTTAAATAACAAGGCGCACAGGAAAAGGGTGTTGCAAGGGCTAAATCAGCGCCAAAGGGCGCACGGTGCATGGATATTACATGATGCATTTTTTGTTGTTGTAATCATGGCTGTGCCTGTGCCATATGTATGTTTTTTATGAAGGATGCATGGATTCTTTATGTTGCACGGGAGCAGGATGCACTCTTAGCGCATATATCTTTCATGTTGCATGGAACTTTGGTGCACCAAAGGCGCACAGAAGGTTTGTGTAACAAATGTTATTTGTGTGCTGAAGGGAACTTGGCGCGGCGCATGAATAGTCTGCATGACATAATGTTATTGCAATGATGGATGCACCTGCGCCGTTCAAAGCTTTGCACTTGGTGCGGATTTAACTGGTGTTGCACATATGCAGGGTGTGCCAAGGGGCATAGGTTTTAGTGATGTAACAAAGGAGTTTGGTGTGCCATGAGGGGGCGCAGAGAAAACATTTGCAACAAACTAAGGAAGTGCACCTTGAGGGCGCATCCTTTCACGATGCAGTAGGCAGGGAATGTGCGCCATTGGCGCGGCTTTTCTTTGTGTAACAAGGGTGACAGATGCACCACTGGTGCAACTGTTCTTGGTGTTGCAGGGCGTGCTAATGCACCAAGGGAAAAGGGAAATACAGTTTCCTTTTAGGCTTGATTCACTTCAGAGGGATTTTTCATATGGTTTTATCTTCTTTTTGCAGGGTCATTTGGGTGATGAAACGGCTTAAACAAAAGGGTTTTAAACCACCGTTTCAGGACAGCTTCCTCTACCAGCAAATTTGGAAAGAGGGAGAGGAATATGTGGAAATACAGCAGGGGGGAGAAAGCTCCTGGTTTCCTTCCAATCCAAATCTAGACCAACAAGTAAATAAAGAACCAAAACGCAAAACACGTAAAAGAGATAAGAACCTCTTACCCGGATGAATAGCTAAGAACTTGTAAATGGGTCCACTACATGTTTGAAAATGATAGGGCAGGTGCGCTGACAGGCTCAGAGAAAATATATATAATAAAAATGTGATTGCTCTGGTGAAAATGACATTTACAGACGCGCCTATATATAGGTGAGGTAGTAATAAATGTGCCACCAACTTTTCAAGTGGCGCACCAAAAGAGCTGTCGACACAATAAAACATGCGCCCTTTGGCGCACCAAAACGATTGTCAACATAAATATATGTGCACCCTTAGCGTACCGAAAGTGGTGTTGACAGAGGAACATGTGCGCCATTGGCGCACCAAAAAGAGGTGCAACAATAGATATGTTGACATGAAGGCGCATGCGGCTTGGCGCATGCAAGGAAGGCTCAACATAGTGTGGTGCATGAAAAGGTCTGTCAACATAGGAAAGCATGCGCCAAAGGATTTAAAGGGGGCGCACCAAAACATGATGTTGCATGGTCATTATGTGCGCCCAACCAAAAAGACTAAAAAATGGCTAAGTTCAGAAAACTAGGTTTCCTAGGAAGGGATTTTGCAATGTTCCAAATGCAAGGAGCCCCTGGAGAGGGACCAGAACAAACTTTCGGTATGGTTATCTGTAAAATTTCCCTTGCCAATTTTATGGGATAACAGCTAGCTCTTTCTAGGGACTATTCCTGAGCAAACCTCAGGGGTAGAGAATCCCAGATCTCTCGTGCCTATCCATTGGGTTACAGAGTCAAAAACAAGGGCAACCGGAAAGGGAAACACACAACCAACAAAATTAAACACATGACAAAAACAAACACACAACTGAAGAAAACTGTACAAAGAAGAGAGCAAGCTCTACTTCCTGAAGATTTTCAGATGTTACCCGCTAAAAGGAAGCGGGAGCTCGGTTCCATCCAGATATGGGAGATAGAAACTATTCTCTCTGTTGAGCTACTTGATCTTGAAAGGCCCTCTCCATAGGGAATCAAATTTTCCGTGCATGCCCTTTGGCTCTCTTCGTTTGTCCCACAAAAGGATGAGGTCTCCCACTTGGAAGTCCCTCTGCTTGGCCTTTTTATCGAACAACCTCTTAACTTGATTCTGATGTTCGGTGATCTTGTCGACCACCTTTACTCTTTTTTCTTTGAGCTCTGTCAGATACATGATCCTCTTTTCAAGAGAATTTTGGAAGGTTTCATCTTCAATTGCCCGTGCCAGGCAAAGAGAAGGGATTTCAGTGGAAATGGGAAGCTCGGCATCAGTTCCATATAACACTTGCAAAGGTGACATGCCGAGAGACCTTTTGGGAGTAATGTGATCCGCCCACAAAGTTTCATACAAGGACTTGTGCCACATTCGTTGATTTTCGTCCACTAGCTTTCATATGATGGTCACCAATTTTTTGTTACTGGATTCTACCTGACCATTTCCCTGAGGGTAATAATCCAGGGCATGAGCTAAAGATATTCCATATTCATAGAAAAAGCTAATAACTTCCCATGAGGAGAAGTTAGAAGCGTTATCAGCAACAATTTTATTTGGAACGCCAAATCTGACAATGATATTTTCTTTGATAAAGCTGCAAACAACTTCAGAAGTGGCATGTTTGACGGGTATGGCTTCCACCCACTTGGTGAAGTAATATATTGCTGTAAGGACATAATTATGTCTGGCACTCGATTGGGGATTGATTGCACCAATAAAATCAATTCCCCACTGCTTAAATGGTTTGTTGACAATGACTGACCTAAGGGGAAAAGCAGCCAACTTGGGCTTGCCGACGAATTGCTGGAAAGGTTCACACTTTGCCACCTAGGTGGCTGCATCTTGGAAGAGCGTTAGCCAATAGTACATGGCCCGGATGATCTTGTGTGCTATCATAGAAGAGGAGAAATGGCCTCCATAGGCTGAATTATGAAAATGTTTCAGTAGTTTTACCTGCTGTGGCTTGTCGACGCACCGTAAGAAGACACCGTCTATCCCGTGTTTGTATAAACCGTCATCCCAGATGACATATTTGGCTGCTCTGAGCATTATAGTGCACTTCTCCTTTGAATTTAGATCAGTTGGACATTCGCCGTAGGTGAGGAAGAAAGTAATGTCGGAATACCACTCATCGCTGGTTGCGACAAATAGGACCAGAGGCAGAGAGTGGGCTTTCTCCAACTGGCTTTGCTCTTCGTTGGTACAATCATCCTTTTCCTCAGGGTTTCCTGAATCTTTGTTTTCAGCCATTGGCTGACATAGGCCCTTGCCTCTTACTAGCTTGGTTGGTTTTATATCCAAGTCGTATTCCTGGACCTTTGCAATCCAATTTCCTCGCAAGCTTCCTAACTCCTGTTGAGTTAGGATTGAATTCACTGCCGTGTCAGGAACTAGTACTACTGTATGGGAATTTAAAATGTAATACCTGAAGTTTTTGACTGCTTTGACAACGATGAAGGTGTGCTTTTCCAATTGAGTCAGTTTTAGTTCGTGAGGCTTGAGGGAAGAGCTCATGAACTCAATCGGAGATTCAACATCCTCCGAATTCTTTTGCATCAAGATGGTAGACACAGTATGCTCAGATGCATAGCTATACATGATAAAATCTTTAGAGAAGTCGGGACATACCAGGACTGGCGCGTGAGCGATGGAAGTTTTTATTTCCTTGAATGACCTTTTTCCTTCCTCGCTCCCATGGAAAATTGGTGACCCTTTCATCATGTTCAATATATGACGAGTCTTTTCAGCGAAGTCAGGAACAAAACGCCTGAGAAAGTTCACCTTTCCAAAGAAAGAATGGACGCCGAGTTTTTCTTGTAGGAAAATTCAGGCTCTGAATATCCTTAACTCTTTCGGTATCTATTTTCGTTCCTTCCTTGCTAACAACATGCCCTAGCAGCTTTCCTTTCGTGACTCCAAAAACAGACTTTTGTGGGTTCGGGGATATCCCATGCTCTTGGCATCTAGCCAATACTTGCTCCAGATGATCACAATGATCGCTTCGTCGTTTAGAGAACACAGTCAAGTCATCCATATAAACGACAATGACCTTCCCCATCATACCTTTGAATGCCAGGTCCATGGCCCGCTGAAAAGTGGCGCCAAAATTAGTTAGGCCAAAAGGCATCCTGCTGTAGGCAAACGTACCCCAGGGAGTAGTGAATGCTATTTTAAATTGATCTTTAGATGAAACTTCAATCTGATTGTAGCCTAAAAAACCATCAAGCATGGATAGCATCTCTGATCCAGTTACTGCTTGCAGAACTTGATCCATTATAGGAAGTGGGTAGTTGTCCTTTAAGGAAGCTTGATTCAGATTGCGAAAATCTATGCATATGCGTATTTTGCCATTTTTCTTGCATACTGGCAAAATATTTGCAACCCAGGTACTGTGATGGATAGGAAAAATGATTCTTGCATCTAGCATTTTCTGAATTTCAGCCTGGATAGTACCTGAGATCTTAGGATTATAATGCCTCTGCTTCTGGCGAAAGGCTTTGACGTCCTCCTTCAACGGGATGTCATGCTGGACGTCCTTTGGCTTAAAATACTTTAAATCAGCGTAGGACAATGCCAATACATCCATGTATTTCTTCAGCAATTTGACAAACTTCCGCTTCTCTTCAGGCGTGCAACATTTTCCAATGTTCACAAATTGTGGATGTTCTTCTAAACCTAAATTAACCGGTTCGGTTTCTGGGGAGGAGTCTGTACCATCTCGCATTTTCATTTTTACAAAACGGTCATGCCTGTCGAACACCCGTTCCAGAGAAACCAAGCCCTTCAGAATTTTATTTCCTTTGAGCTGACATATGTTGTCATTCCCTTCGGATTCATCCTTTTGATTGGTGACTGATTCGCGGCATGTAGAGGTGGATCCTTCAAAATGAAGTTCACTAAAATTTTCCACCTTTTCTAGAAAGGCAATGAGTTGATTGTCATCGTTGAATACTTGCCAATGCTGAGAATTGTCTGGCACGCTCGGGCGGAAAACCACCTCAATGGTGTATTTGTCTATTTTCAAACCTGGGTGAGGGAGCATGAGGGATGTTGAAATGGCCAATGAATCAGCCATGTCATTCTAAGCCCTCGGAATGGATTCTATTGAGAAATCGTCAAACTCTTCGATGCTATCCCACACCATGTTACGGTAATGCCTGAGCCTCTCATTCTTCACTTGATATATCCTCTTAACTTGATTTACGACTAGCTCTACATCACCTTGCACTTTCAGATTTTTGATTCCTCTTTCCCTTGTGGCTTGCATGCCGAGTAGCAGAGATTCATACTCAGCATTATTATTGGTGTTGAAAAACTGCAACTTGAAAGAGAGAGGAATAACTTCTTACACAGGAGATATTAGCATGGCTCCGGCGCCACATCCACTAGTTGCGCAGCTGCCATCAAACTGCAAAGTCCAGATATTTTTAAGATCTTCTTCCTAGACGAGGACACCCATATTGTTGGAATCGGTAGACAAGAAATAGTTCCCCATTCCTAATGATTCGAAAAGGATTTGAGCTTTGGGGTCCTCAGAGTTAGTAACCAAGTACTTATTTTGTGATTCTGGTTCCAATGTTTGCATTACACCTTTGACAGGGATTCTAGCCTTAGACAAATCCATATGAATCTCCCCGCCAACTTCACTACAAAAAATTCTTCCCAACAAAATCCTGTAGGCTGCTGGAATGTCGGCAACAAGGACAATTATCCTTACTCTTTTCTCTGGGAACGCCGCAAATGCAAACTGCCCATCTTTGATTTGACCAATCAATGGAACCTGCTTGGTTTCCAAAGAATAACATCTGCCAAAAGGCTTGGTAAGGGTGAGACCCAAAGCATGGGCAACTTTCACCGGAATGACGTTATCGGAAGCTCCTGAATCAATTATGTAGTTACTTAACTTGTGACCGTTGATTAGGAGGGAGAGATAAAAGGGTTCTATCTTGCCTGATATAGACGTTGAGGCAACATTTATGCGAGATGCAGGAGGAGTGACAAGGATTCCTTTTGGGGAAACCTGATTAGTTATGACAGCTTGACTTTGAATATACTTAGTCAATCTTACAAGTTTTTTGGGATTTGACTGAAGATACTCGGCTTCAGACATTTGGATCTTGGTCTTTTTAGCATGATCAATTATGTCAAATGCGGACAAGGGTTGCGTTGGTGAAGGAATAAGTCCCTCACTTCGTGATGGTAGGGTAGGATTACTGGTCTTGATAGGAATATGAGAGGACTAATTTGGAGGGGAGATGGGAGGAAAAGATTTCCTTGTAAAAGACTTAACAGGGAGTTGAGAAGGAAGAGGATTACCTCTTTTACCAATAATTGGAGACGTGTTTGACACGACCTTCTCCTTTTGCACATGGGCAGCGACCTTTGCTTCTTTTCCTTGTGAATGGGTAAAAACAACATATGATTGTCGGCTTGTATATCCCTATGTACCCTCCTCTTCATCGGATTCTATCTGCTCAAATTCCATATACCCGATAGTAGAGTCTCCAGTTGGCTCACCGACATCTTGATCATCTTCGCCTTGGGACAAATGTTTTTCATAATCTTGTTCCTCTTCTTCAATTTCGGCTAAGGCGGTAACCAGAGGAGCCTCAAGCACCAACCGCGGATTAGTTGCAGGCAAGCGCAGCCTTTGAGGAATATTGTTGGAAGAGAAATTCCTCCGTGGGATATCCCGGTATGAGGAACCGGGGGAAGCTTGGGCTAACTGATTCTTTAATGCAAGCAAGTCGTTCGCCATCTTTTGAAATGCCAGATTAGACGAAGTAGTGGGAGAAGGGCCCGGAGCTTTGGGCTTGGAGGATTCCCTTTTTAATTCACCAGATATTATCAAATTATCTTCAATCCAGATGGCAGCGGCCTAGGTGAGAATCAAGCTAGCTACTTGTTCTTGTAGGAGCAAGAAAATCACTTTCGAACTCATAGCATTTACGAAGAAACACTTCTGATTTTCTGGTGTTGGAAGCATGGCAACAGGCACACGGTTGATTAATGCATTAAACCTGGTGATAAAATCGCACATGGTCTTGTTGGCCTCTTTCTTCAGGTGAGTGATCTGTGATAGTAATGCAAATGTATCTTCTGAAGGCTTGTACCGGTCTTCGAAAGCATCCCGCAAGGTGGCCCAACTGGTAATAGATCCAGCTGGTAAATGCTGAAACCATTCTACTGCGGGTCTCTGCAGAGTTTCCAGAAAATGGTGAACCGACACATCTTCATGAGTTACATCCAAGATACTACATGACATGATGAATGCAGATATGTGTGAATCTGTGCTTTGGTTCCCGCTTCCGTCAAATTTGGGAAAATTCTTTCGATTTCCATGTGGGAGCACGTGAACTGGGTGTGGTAAGGCTAGGGGGCCCATTGCATTTCCCCATGGCACTGCCATTTGAAAGGCTGGAAAAAGAACACGGACTGGAAACACAGTTCCACTAAGCAGCAAGGCACTACAAAGGGATGTGGATGCCTCTTGCGAAAGATTCTTCCTTCGTGGAGGTGAGACACACCTGGATGACCGGTCAGCCGTGCTCAATGATGAGAAGTGTGCTAGTGTAATACTGAAGTTATGCCTTTGGAGCAGATCAAAGGTAGGATCGACTTCTCCACGAGCTCTCCTACTACGAGTAAAGGGTTCACCTGCCAGCGTGTCTTCCCGATCTATGATATTGTAGCGCAGATTTAAAATTTATTTTTGGTTGCACTTGCTGATTTTCTGGTTTTTCTAACAAAAACCAGCAACATGTACTTTTTTAAATATTTAAACTTTATCCTTTGTTTTTTGAAAACTGATTGCGGTTTAATGACTGGGAACAACGAGGATAAAATAATGACCAGTTTAGTAAGTTGATTTTCTGATCTTAGATTTGACTTTTGAAGAGTTTGAAAATTTTGGTAAACAGTCAAAACTCAGATCTACGGCAAGATACAGATTTATGTAAAAACTCAGCGAACTAAAGAGTTCCTATTAGGCCCAATCTACGGATCACACAAGAAAATTTTCAATTCGGGTCACTTTTGCAAAATTTTAGATTTTTAACAAAAAGTTAAAATCTGCAAACTGATAGTGATTTTTCTGATTTTTACTGATTTTTTGTCATACCACCATCATAGATCTGATACATCAGTTTGATCCCCAGCAGAGTTGGCAAAAAATGTTGGCCTAAAAATATGTCATGAGAGCAGATCTATGGATAGATGAGCCAACAGTGTGCAAGGCATAGCCCCTCTTTGAGTCAGCAAAGTGAAACTGGTTTATTGCTATTCTACCACTAGGAATCTTGTGCAAGTCTCATAGTATTCTGCCTTCGGGGGCTGGGATCCCATCCAAGTAGGTTTATTTCCGGCTGCAAAGAGAAAGGAATGAAAGAGGGGATGAAGAAGGGTCAGATCCGAAGCGAGAAAAGAAATGAATTCCAAAGTAGAAAGGTCAGAGGGTTTATTTTTTTGGATCGGTAGTAAACAGAGCCAAACCTACTTGTATAAACGAATAAAGCAATACTGATGAGTAAATGACAAAAAAAATAGAAGTAGATTCAACAAAATAAACACACAGATCTGACATAAGAAAGACCTAATGCAAATAACACATGTATTCAGCACAAAGTCTAAATATTATATTATTATCTCAGTCTGTTACAAAAAGCTCAAAGTCTTTTCTTCTCACTTCTACTTTTCATTTGAAAGATTTCCACTCCCAAATACAACAAGTATTTGAGTATTTATAGAAGAAGGAGAAGAAAGAAGGAAAAAAGGAGCCAACCACCTATTTACAAAATATCTTAAAGTCATGTTGACTTTTGACAACTTGATGGATGACATCATCCCATGGTGCAACATGGATGATGTCATCATTTGTGTCAACATACTTTAGACATTTACAAAAAGAAAGAAAGAAGAGAGAGAAGAAGAGAGAGAATTCATTCATCATCGTCAACCTGCGGGTGAAAGGGGGTATCCTGCTTCTGTTGCTGCTCAGGTGATGAGATGTGAAATTGGGCATGGTATTCCATCAACTTGCTGATCATGGGCTCTAGTTGATCCTGGGAAGGATCCTTGTGTCACTCACTGATCGCCTCACAAGTCTCCTGCTCATCTATGAGCTTCTCTGGGAGTTTGAAAAATTCACTCTCTGCTTCGATTAGGAAACCGAAAAAATCCCGACAGGCCAGCAGATTATTGATGGACTCTGCGTCAAAAGTGACCTCTGGCCCCAGCCCTTTCGAAACGATCTCCTTGAAGATCTGGATGGTCTCATCAACTTTCCTTAAGGTGAAGGAAGGAGTAAGCAGCCCTGGAGACATGTTGAGAATGATTCGTTCCATTTGGTGCATCGTGTCCAGGGCTTCTTCCTTCACCTTATCAATCTTTTCAAGGACGAATTCTAGTTGATCCATCCGGAAGTCTAGAGTAGAAAGGACTTTATTAAGGGCCCTGGGATGACCGAAGAATCCAAACTTTACCAGAACTTCGACTGAACAGTTGAACATTCTTTGGAAGGTCTCATGCTGCAGCCTAGCATGGTCCAACTCTTAAGATATGGGTCCTGCCAATGCTTGGAGTTCCTTATTCGCCTTATTGATGTTCAAATACAAATCGTTGAACTTAGCGATCACTTTTTCGCTGTCCTTGAGGATCTGGCTCCTCCAAGCAGAAACTGCCATACCCTGCTCGCCGATCTTTGCATATTCATTGATTTTATCCTGGCTCAAAGGCTCAGGAGTCTCGGCGCCAGTTGAGGGAGGTGCACTACCCATCTTCTGTAAGGCATGGAGCAGATGTTTATTTTGCTCTTTCAGTAGCCTTTTCTCTTCTTTTGCTTCCTGAAGCTTTCTGCAGAGGGCGTCGACTGTAGATAGCATATCTCCCTGAAGGCTTTCAAAAGACGTACCCATTGTGACTTGTGTCACTGTATAATCTGTCGGAGACAGATCTTTCCTATCCTTAAGAGGATTGGGGTATGCGATCTCCATCACCCTTTCTCGCAAAGCACTATGAGAGAAGCGTGTGATAGGCTTTTGCTTCTTTTCCCCTTTTGACGGGATCACGGATAAGTCCATCAGAGCGATGGGAACCTTCCTTTTCTGCTGACTCAGGTGGTGGGAGATCCAAGCTGGACTTATGGGAGAAGGGCCAAAAACAGAGAAGGGGGCAGCCGCAGTAGTAGAAGGGAAAAACATGGAGACATGTGGCGGCGGTATAGAGAGAAAAACCGAAGAAGTGCCCACGGGAGGAAGGGATACTGCAGTAGAGGAAGACATAGGAAGGGAAGGGAGCTCAGAGATGAGGGAAGAAATGGAGGGGGACAGCTCCGCGAGAGAGGAGAAGATGGATGAAGAAGCAGGAGGAATGGTAGAAGAAGGGGAAGAGGACACGACCAAAGGAATGGCCGCTTGAGTCACTTGAGGAGGGGAAAGAGGAGAGGGAGAAGAGACAGAAAGGACCTCAATTGTTGTAGCAGTGGTGACATCCTGAGTGGATGGGCCTATCGGAACATCTTCCACTATTTCTTTCTCTGGGGAAGCTAGAGTTACAACTGGTTCAGGCACAGTGGAGAGAGGAATTTAAGAAGCTTCCTCTTGGGTAGAGCTAGATTCACCCTCCTTGTCTTTACCTTTGCCTTTAGGCAGATGTTTTGATCTAGGAGGTGCGTTACCCAATGGAGAGGTTGTGGAATCGACTCCGAGCTAGATGAGCCCGTTCATCCGGCACCAATGCTCTGTTCTGCGTAGAGTTTCCTTGACCATTTCCTCAATTGTTTGAGGTGCTTTGTTTCTATCAATTGCTGCAAAAGGCCAATCGTCCCCATTTGTATCAAGATACACTTGATCCACTTCCTGCTCGGTAGTTTGGTAGCCTTTGGGGACGATGGCCACCCCATACTGGATAATTTCTGCTAAGGCCAAACGAGAATGGTCCTTTCTCCTGAGTTCAACCTCATGAATGACATCGATGTAGATGTCTTCAATCTGAGAAATGTGGATCGGGTCAAGTTTAGCCCTAGGCAAACAATTACTTGGGTCAAACGTGGGTCTTGCTGGGAAATTGTGTTTTAGATTCAACAGCTCTAGCTCCGCAAACATGTCTTTTTCCTTATGGTGAGTAAGACATGTTTACCTACCCACTGTGAGGGGGAAAGGAGTTCTACCCTTGTTTCTCTTGAGACATTTCTCGTGGTAGGTAATTAGCTACCTTGACAGCTCCAACAGGATCAACTTGGGACCGGCGTACCTTGGCAGTTTAGTTGGTTCTCCCAAGAAGTTGGCTGCCCTTAGATAGGTGAATGTGGGGAATTGGGTGAACAGGGCCCCCCATTTCTCCGTAGCTATGACTATGCTCTTGGTCATGTGACTGTGAGTCATGTTTGGCCTCAACAGGCAGATGATGAATTAGAAGAATGCATCATTTATTTTTGTAAATTGGGGGATGCTATTCTCCATCTTCAATTCTGGATAGTATTCATAAATCTTGACTTGGGGCCATACCCCACTCCGCATCAAAGCTGGGTAGTCCCTCTCTGAAGCTGCAGTATAGACCACGTAGGAGTTCATATAGAATCTCCCCGTTGTGTTGAATTGTTCTAGCTACTCAGAGATGGTGCTGCTTATGATTTCTACCCACTCAAAGCGTTGATCAGGCATATTTTTGTTCATGGTTTCAAGGTACCGCAGCATCCAGTTGTGAAAATAATGGGCATCAGAAAGCCCAAAGACTCTACTTAGGAACGTAATCATGTCGCTGGGTTCCTCTAAAAAGCCGCTGTGGTGGATGACTTGTGGCCACCGAGTCACTACATTTTTGTTTTTCAAGTAGACTTCGTTCATCAGCTGCATACACTGATCTTCATTGTCGTCCCAGGCCTTGATGCAATCCTCTTGGATGACGGCCACAAAGTGCCGATGATGAGGGATGTCGAGCATTATCTCAAAGTGGCGGGCAGTGAGGTTGATGACGACCTCGCCCTTGTCATTTACGACACATCTTGTGTCTTTGTTGTGGCATCGGGCAACCACCATTATAAACTCATTGTTTACGGCACTAACATGGATACTGCCCGCAAAATGTAGTGCACTGCCCATTAATTTGTCCATCCATGGACTTCTTGTAACTTTTTGAGTTTTGACCCAGAACTCTTCCATATCGATATGACCCAATTCTGAGTCTCTGATGTCCATGTCACACTCGGCCTGGGACTCGGGCATTCTGACCCTCTGATATTTATACTTCATCTCTTCTTCTGTGAGCTTCGCTTTACCCTTGGATTTGGTAGGTCTTTTGCTTGATGTTGACATATGTAACTCTGAGCTTAGTTTCTGATCTGCAAGGAGAAGAAGCAAAACAAAACGCATGAAATTCATATCATTCATTTGATCCTCCATTGAAGCGTTAAAAGAAGAAAGAGTTAGTTATTTTTGAGGCCTCAGGGCACAGGGTGCATGAATGATGTAGCTTACAGAGTTAAATAACAAGGCGCACAGGAAAAGGGTGTTGCAAGGGCTAAATTAGCGCCAAAGGGCGCATGGCGCATGGATATTGCATGATGCGTTTTTTGTTGTTGTAATCATGGGTGCGCCTGCACCATATGTATGTGCTTTATGAAGGACGCATGGATTCTTTATGTTGCACAGGAGCAGGATGCGCTCTTGGCGCATATATCTTTCATGTTGCATGGAACTTTGGTGTGCCAAAGGCACATAGAAGGTTTGTGTAACATATGTTGTTTGTGCGCTTAAGGGAACTTGGCACGGCGCATGAATAGTCTGCATGACATAATTTTATTGCAATGATGGATGTGCCTGTGCCATTCAAAGCTTTGCACTTGGCGCAGATTGAATTGGTGTTGCACATATGCAGGGTGCGACAAGGGGCGTAGGTTTTAGCAATGTAACAAAGGAGTTTGGTGCACCATGAGGGGGCGCAGAGAAAGTGTTTGCAACAAACTAAGGAAGTGCGCATTGAGGGCACATCCTTTCACAATGCAGCAGGAAGGGAATGTGCGCCATTGGCGTGGATTTTCTTTACGTAACAAGGGTGACAGATGCACCATTGGTGCAAATGTTCTTGGTGTTGCAAGGCATGCCAATGTGCCAAGGGAAAAGGAAAATATAGTTTCCTTTTAGGCTTGATTCACTTCAGAGGGATTTTTCATATGGTTTTAGCTTCTTTTTGCAGGGTCATTTGGGTGATGAAACGGCTTAAACAAAAGGGTTTTAAACCACCATTTCAGGACAACTTCCTCTACCAGCAGATCTGGAAAGAGGGAGAGGAATATGTGGAAAGACAGCAGTGGGAGAAAGCTCCTGGTTTCCTTCCAATCCAAATCCAGACCAACAAGTAAACAAAGAACCAAAACACAAAACACGCAAAAGAGATAAGAACCTCTTACTTGGATAAATAGCAAAGAACGTGCAAACGGGTCCACTATGTGTTTGAAAACGACAGGGCAGGTGCACTGACAGGCTCAGAGAAAATATATATAATAAAAACGTGATTTCTCTGGTGATAATGACATTTGCAGACACGCCTATATATAGGTGAGGCAGTAATAACTGCGCCACCAACTTTTCAAGTGGCGCACTGAAAGAGCTATCGACACAAGAAAACATGCACCCTTTGGCGCACCAAAACGATTGTCAACATAAATATATGTGCGCCCTTGGCACACCGAAAGTGGTGTTGACAGAGGAACATGTGCGCCATTGGCGCACCAAAAATAGGTGCAATAAAAGATATGTTGACATGAAGGCGCATGCGCCTTGGCGCATGCAAGGAAGGCTCAACATAGTGTGGCGCATGAAAAGGTCTATCAACATAGGAAAGCATGCGCCAAAGGATTTAAAGGGGGCGCACCAAAACATGATGTTGCATGGTCATTATGTGCGCCCAACCAAAAAGACTCAAAAATGGCTAAGTTCAAAAAACTAGATTTCCCGGGGAAGGGATTTTGCAATGTTCCCAATGCAAGGAGCCCCTGGAGAGGGACTGGAACAAAATTTTGGTATGGTTATCTGTAAAATTTCCCTTTCCAATTTTACGGGATAACATGATCATAATAAGGGACTAAGCACTAAGTATTATCTATCACCACCTAAGGTTGCATCCAAAGGCTATCAAAGAGAATTAAAACATCCATTATAACATCCATCACAAGGGACAAGGGTTGGTTTTCTACATACACTTGATAGGAGAGGAGTCTATTCTATTACATGCACACATATACATTTTATTACATCTAGTTACTTTCTTCTTATCAAGTGCAACACACACAAAATCCACCTAGGGCATGATTCCGCATGCACGCGCGCACACACACACACACACACACACACACACACAACTACATTGGGTCTAAAATGTGTTGCAGTGATCAATCATATGATCACCATTATGTCAAATGAGGATGGTCTGACCCCTCATTTTGTATCTTTAATTTTTGAGATTTGATGTCTATTTGAGGGTTTTACAGGTTCATACTTCATTACAAGTTTATAGCATGATCAGAAGTCTTGGTGTGAATCCATAATGACCAAAGGTGAATAACAACTATTATCTTGTGACCCTAAGAAGTTAGGTTTTCAAGATTTTTTTCAGAATCATGTTCCTATTTTAATTTTGTAGATCCCATGGGCTCCCCTGCCCCTTTCTAGGCGCCCCTATCAAGCATGTTCCTCTAGTTCTATATTTTATAGGCCTTTGTGTGACACTTTTGCCTCTTTGTTCGCCTATTCATCACTTTATTACACTCCATAATTTAATGTGTATTAGCCAAGTACCTTCTTCTCCTCCTTATAACTAGGGTTTCATAATTTATTTCTTAGTTTCCTTGAGTATCATTGTTGTACATAATTTTCATTTATTTATTGCTTCCATAACATTCAGATTATTTTTTTATTATTCAAATTTACCTTAATCATTTTGGTGAACTTGAACTCGATCTACTTTCTCCTAGGATCCTCATACCTTTATTGCTCATATTTCTAGGGCTTATCATCATGAGTATCTCTATTAATTATTTCTTGCTCATCAATCCTAAATTAAGAGATATAATAAAAAATATCATAGGTACCACTCACATTCCTACTAATATCCATATAGAAAGAATATATCAAACATTTTTAGATGCATTCTCTCATCATATTTCCTTTCAGTATAATATTAATGTTGATCTTATTACTTTCTATAATGACCTACCATTGCATAGCATGATTCACATCTATAATATGGGTATCAAATACACTCTAATAGATCATGGATCTAAAATTAACCTCTATCCTATGTCATTCAGTGAAAATATTGGTATTTTAGTTGCTAATGTTAGCCCATCGTGTCATTCTATTTGTGCATATGGTGGCTCTGTTTTTCCATGCTTAGGTCACATTACTCTACCTATCATTGTTGGACAAAAAACTCTTAACACAGTTTTATTTTTCATTGACTTCCCAGTATCATATAACTATTTACTTGGTAGGCCATGGCTTCATGCCATGCAAGCGGTTCCCTCTATGGTACATCACTACCTTAAATTCATATATGAGGGCATAGAGTATACAGTTCCTTGTGATTATCACCCATATAAATATTGTGACCATGATCCTAATACCACACTTCTTACTCTAAGAAATGATACTATTGATGAACCACAACCTATGGATACTCCACCTCATCTGCCACCACTTGAAGGTACTATTTACATGATGGATATCGTCTCATCTACACCATCATGTCCACCTGCTACTAAAACTGCTATGATTTTTTATCAGGGACCTGCCTAGTTTATGGACATCAATCCATCCCCTACGCCTTCACATGCGCTACCTCCATTAACATTCCTGTCATTTACATCTACAATTTTCATGAATGGATCTTATTGGGGGTAAATTCCATTTTATCCTACTTTATCTTAATCTATATGCATACATGATGGATTAACTTGACTAGGTTTCTTCATTGACAACATTTCACTTGCATCTCATGATTCTCATATTTACTATGGATCTATCTCCATTACCATTTCTTAAGGCCTTCACATTTTCTATCTCACTATATTTCTTGCATGTTCTCCTCATACGTCCTAACTTACACTCAGTAAGTCTTGGCTTGATTACATTGGGGGAATGTTAGATCTAAATCATACAAATATATCATTTCCCATGTCATTATGTCATGGATTTATTTGCAATGACTCATTCCTAGGTTATTCACAAAACCTCACTCGTTGGTATGTGCATGTTTTTCCATTAGCTCCTTTCACGTATGGATAATATGCTATGGGCATGTACAAATTACACTTAAATGACGTCTTACTTGACCAACCTGACAATCTTGCTTATCAAGATTAAAATACTTCACCACTTGGGTTTGACTATGACAATGACGACCTTTTAGATTAAATTACTTGATGATTCTCATCCTTCACACACTTGGGGGGGCATCACACTTCTTATTTCCCCTATCATTTGTGTGTGTCTTACACTCTCATCCACTCATGTTTATTCTATCACATACACCAAGTATATCTTGATACCTACCTGTATTGTGATTACCCGATGATGCACTCTTGTGCTTTTGTTCACACTTGACTATTGAGGGAATCCTATACACACAAACTACACAAACTACACATCACACTACACACTGCACATCATCTTATACACAACAAACTAGACACTCTTCTATCATATACTTATTACACACATTCATTATTACACAATCAACATACCTATGACTTATTCTTCCTTATCACGTGTGTTCAACAAAAAAACAACACATACCCTATTCACATATTTAGAAAACAACATACTCGACATACTTGTAATCCATTGTTATATATTAGTGTACATATTATAAACTTTTTATCTCATGGATTTGTAGTTACACCTCTAGGTTCCACTAATTAAAAATTAAAGTAATTGTTCTATGTTGTAAGAATTTCACTCCACGTTCTTATTGATAAAAACTTAAAATGAGGGACCATAACTAATATAATATCCATTAAAAGTGAGGTTCAAGACAACAAACTAAACCCAAGAAATAATCAACCCAGGAAAAAAATCAACAAAAGATGTACACAAGGAGTCAAATCAACGTAAATACTAAAATAATAAAAATGAACATAGAAGATGTTGTAAACAAAATTTGAAAATACAAAATTATTTCAAGAATATAAACTCTACCATTTATAAATACCAAATTAATTATATGGATGATGGACCCTTTTCTAATTTCAATATTATTGAGCACTACATGTCTATTCCACCCTTTCAATAAAAGATCTCCAAAACTAATTACATTATTAAATTTAGTGGGTTTGGGAGGAACATGTTTAATTTAAGTCCCATTGTAACCCCTGTCAGATATAGCTGGTAGGGCTCTATGATCAAAGGCATTCCAAACCCCATCCTAGATTTTTATTTAGAATTAAAAAAACCAACATGATTTTTGAACTATAAGGTTTGGGCATGTTTGCATGTTGGTTGTAAAATTGGATCAATATCTATCTTTTACTTTGAATGTCTGATTAGTTTCACAATAAGAAAGAAAGCATCTAGCTAAAGTGGTAGTGTTGCACAAAAAATTGTATGGACTAGTAGGAAATATTGTCTCTTTTTGGGGGGTTGTTACTAGGCAATATTTTCTTTACATAGGAATGTGTAAAAATCATTTGGAAATGAGTGTGATTAAAAAGAGGTAAAAAATGACAGAGTGGATGAATTTGGTATCTAATTTTGTTCCACTTGTCAAATTTTTTGGCAAGGATTGGATAATTTTTCTTTTCTTTTCTTTAAGTAAACATTGCTCAAAGCATACAATAATTCCTATTTTCATAAAGGTAAGTTGTAACCTAACATTATAATTCACAATAGTGCGGTTTTCCTTTTGTTTTCTCTTCCTCCTCCCAAATTTATCACTAACCTTAGAAGATATTTTATATTTTCATTCTTTATCTCTACCATTGTATAAGTTGTAACTCATTGGCCTAAAACCTTATAACTATAAGAGTGTCCTATTTGTAACATTTTACCATAGTAAAATTAGAAAGCTACTCAAATTTGCAGTATATTAATGTTATTATTATAGAATAACATCGGAGAAGAAAAAACTTATAATTATTGGAATTTTCAGCAAGTAGGGACTATTGATTCTACAACTTTAGAACCCCCAAACTTTAGTAATAATATAATTCTAAGCATCAAGTAAAGAGATCTAAAATTCATCGATGTAAGAGGCATATGAAAGAAAATGATGCATCATCCAAAAGAAAATATAAGAATGATTATAAATGAAAAACAACCATCTTTTCATTAGATATTGTCCATAATTTTCATCTTAATTGTTTTACAAATTGTATAGATTTATAAAGAAACATTCTAATATGGTAAAATTCTCCAACATTGAAATTCATTCAAAAAATATCCTCAAAGTAGTTTCAGCTCTTCCAAGGACATGGCTATAACTGATTGTTGACGTGGAGTTTTAAATCTTGATCTCAGATCCTATGGGATGCAACGGTAAGACTACATTGCTAGAAATTAGAAGCAAACTGACGGATCTGGTGGACTTTAGAGTAGAAATAACTTACAAAATTCTAATTATCTAAATGTTAACAGGGCTCTTCTTCATTTTAGAGAACAACCCACAGAGTGAAAGAAAACCCGTGAGACATAGGATCAGCCACTGATAGAAGGAAAATCTGCTGAAGTCGAAAGTAAGCTACATGACATGATGACACTGAGCACATCCACGGAAGAATATAAAAGCTATTGTATACAATGTAAAGCTATAGAGTTCCATCAAGATCCGTAACTTGAAGAAGATCATAACAAAATGTGAATTGAGCCTAAAGATTCACAACCAAAAGAAGTGTCTTTTGGCTAATTTTGTAAGAAGGGATATTTATTGTATGTAATCACAAGAGTGTATATGTAAAAGAGAGTAGAGTAGAGAAGTATATGAGAATGTAATGGGAGTACATGTTTAAGGAGGATATTAGGGAATATGTGAGTAAGAATATGAGAGTATGAAAGTGTGTGTGGAAGAATAATGTAATTACTTTGATATATAAATAAAGAGTGATTGTTGATGCCACGTGTAAATTTTATTGTCTTTTATTACATTCTTTGATGCAATGTGTAAAGTGTATTGTCTTTTATTACATTCTTTGATGCAATGCGTAAATTTTATTGTATTTTATTACATTCTTTATGTTCATCTATTTGAATCTAGATATATTTTCCTAACACATCTTTAGCAAAACGGCGAACTACTTAACCCTCGCATTAACGTTGAGGCTTAAGGTCAACACTAAACATTGAATATGCTATAAAAATGTTTTCAGACATATTATTAGTCACCAGTGCCACTTCTAGTGGGTAGAATAAAAACTCCTACTTGGTTTACATATAGAAAATTCAATGCAAAATTAAATAAAGAATGATCTGTCGCAATCCATGTCTTCTTGTCCATTGTGACTTCGAGATTGGAGTTTGGGAGTGGAAAATAGTTGGCCGCAATGGGTGCTAACAGACCAAGAATTTAAAACTATAAGTGTCTATAAAACTAAAATTTATTGATGGCCTAACTCTTTAAGGTAGCTGTAATTCTTTTAAAAAAAAGGTTTTTTTATGATTTCTTTACATAAATATAAGAAAGTTGTATATTTTAATGTATTTTATATATATTTACACAGAACCACCTAAAAAATTATATGGTTTTCTAAATTTTCAGTTTTTTATCGTCTATGGCTACCTAATTTTTTTACCGGTAATATATAGTTAAAAATCATTAAAAATGGCCCACAACCTGTCAATTTCTAGGCCTGGGTGCCAGTGCCACTATGTCAGGGTGCAAAGCTAAGATTTGACGCCCATCCCAAATGTTTTTGCATGTATTATCCGTATTTTAAACTTTGTAAAATAGTCTACCTGTCCCTATTTAATGTGAAGTAATTTGGCAGAACCTTCATTATCACTATGCATGCATTCAATAAAATATAAATGCAATATTATATGGATATTTAAATAACATATTTTGCTCAAAAAATGTTTATATTGAGTATATAAAACTTAGTTGACATTTATAAATAGTAAATACAACTAAAGAAAATAATATATTAGCGCCGAAGGCATTCCCCCTATGGGAAAGGCCATTCCGAACGTTTCTTCAACTATGTTAAATTTGACGGTTTGATGGCCATCTAGACGTTTTCACATTTTTTTAATTTTTGACATTTTTTTATCCCTTCATGCTCGGCTTCATCTGCACTACTTTGCTCCCATGGTTCAAGATCTATTGACTGGTCACATTGGTTTAGTTATTATAATAGATAACATAACATCAAACAATTATGATGGCTAGAACATATCCATGTTTGTCACCAACTATATTTTCATGGCAGTTGCATGACATTTATTTTATGGAGTACATCACGGGATCGATCCCAGGAAAAGATGGAGAAACTTCAATCCTTGAGAATGCATGGAAGTGCATACGATAGATTCTAACATGCAACTTTACAAGAGGAGGACGAGGACAAAACCATTGAGATATCACTCACCAAAGACCTGTCAGAGTGGATGGGAAAAGGCATGCACGTCCATATAAAATCATTGGATTCTATCACGTTTTTGGTATTATTTTAAGAAAACAATTCTTGCTTTCCTGAAGAGGGAATAATCAATTTTTTATCCTATTTGGATATTGTTTCCAAGATTTAAATATAAATATGGTATCTAATTACATCGAACAAAACTGCTTAACCCCCACCCTGCTCACACTTAATCTATAAAGGAAAAATGTTAGATATTTTATTTAGCTAACTCTTTGTTATGTTAGATTTTATTTAGCTAATATCAAAACAAGGGAAGGGCTAATGATTTAACATTAATAGATTGTTTCTTATTATTGAAGGTTAGATCTGATGCTGATTGAAAATTCCCCAAAAATAGTTGACCTAAATGTCAGTGGAGGTAACACGTTTCAAGATAAAATGACTGTGTCTAATACCCCTAAAGAGAATACACATATCCCTTATTCCCATTTCCATTCATCTAAGAGTTACCCATTTACATTTACTAACATCCTCTTAAGTGTTACCTATTTTCAGCAAGTTTTAGTTCCATGTTTTGTGTGCTTATAATATTGGTATATTGGTATGAGAACTGTGTTTTTGGGTTAAGATGATGTTTATTTTCTACCAGAAAATTTTATTTAGAGGTAGTTGAGTTTAATGATCACATCCTTGTCATGGATCTGCTGGATATGCCAAAAAGGAATTAATGCATGACAAAAATATATAGTCCTCAAAAACCTTGATGCAGAGGTAGGTAAAGTATTTTAGTATTATGGAAAAAGTAAAATCCTTCTCCGGAGACTATCTTTGAATTTTTTACTATTTTTCTATGAAGAATGGAAAAATCTAGCTTGGAATTGTTTGTATTTTAATTATTATGACTCCAGTAGTCACATGCTCAAGGAGAAATTAGTTTTAATGTATTGTCTTTCATGTGCACCTTCCCATCGTTCACCAGAGATGGCAAGGGTTCATACTACCGATGACGAATACCAGGGTAGTACTAGAAGAGCAGAATTATGATTATGGAACTATTGTTTCTAGATACGGGATTTGAGGACTAGATCCTAAAGGTCCCTTCACTTATAAACCTGAGGATGAATGCTAATGGAATAAGGCTATCTGCAATATGTTTGAAAAAATGTGCAAGGTAGTGAAATATATGGTGAAATGCTCAAAATCCGTAAAAAATTTATTAGACAACCAGTGTGCCAAATTTTAGTTCATTCCCTTCATGGAAAGAGTTTTTGCGAGTTTTTGTGAGATGTAAATTTATGGTCACATCACTGTATTTTTTTCTATTTAGCTACACAGTCATAATATTTATTAAATAACCCATGTTGATTATCAGGAAATAGGAACCAAACATACAATCAAGGGTGGAGTAGGGGATGCTAAGGAATGAAGGTATGTTTAGTCATATACAATTTATCTACATGTTGTTATTTTCATTACTACCTTGAGAAAATATCTTGAGTTATTTTTGTTAGCTAATTTTATACCTTCACACCATCTAAATGTCATGGTTGACATTCCTCTATTTCTATCCCTTTACCTCATTATAATTTTTGTAAACAAAATGGGACACACCTTTGAGTCTCTCTAAGATCTATAATCTTGTTTTGATATTGTCAATTGATTGTAAAGATTTTCATTTTTTTGTTTCCTAACACACGACTTAGTATTATATTGATAATATTTCATTAATATAAAACATATGAAAAAAATATTGAGCTTGTAATTGGTAGATGAATACAAAGTTCAATTTATCTTTATAATATAGCCATGATGAAGCTACTTAAAATGAGAAGTATCAAAGGAGTCTTTATGTTGTTATGGCCGATAAAAAGCACTTATTTGGATGGAAAATAAGTTGGGAGGATGATTGAAGACTTGCATGTGCATATTTTAGTTGAAACTTACGAAAAAGTGGATGTTGTTATTTCACTGCTTGAAATGCTAATGACTCCAGTTGATGCAAGTCTAAAAATATATTTACATGTGTTCTACATATGAGATATTCCTGGAGGAAGTACAATTATTACTTCATACTCAGGAGAATTGGTTCTTATTTGCACTATTGAATAGACTCATGTTGGCTTTTTATTATGTGTTTTTTATGCTTTATAGATACACAATAATATATATGAGCATTGCAGTGATGGAATACCTAATGTTTGGAAATGAATTCTTATCACAAGTAGAATTGAACCTCCCAAGAGGAAAAGTGGCCTCAAAAGTAGCAATTTGTACAACATTGATCAATCCATTTACAAAATACGCATTGACACTTACTCCATTATTTACAGCCTTGGAAGAGTTCGTGCCTCCATCAAATGCTTCATCAAAAACAACACTTCTATTATGGAGCACATGCATGAGAACCTTATTACTTCTCAGTACAATTGTTATAGCACTCACAATACCATTTTTTGGTTACGTAATGACATTGATTGGCTCCTCGTTGAGTTGTTTAGTTTCTTTTATTATTCCATACATATGCTACTTGAAAATTTTTGGTGGAAGGGTTTCTGGGTTTGAAATGATACATATTCAAATAATCTTAGTTGTAAGCATCACAACATCTATTGTGGGAACTTATTCTTCTATGAAAAACATTGCAGACAATATATAATGACCATTCAATTCTTTGAACTTACTGTACATTGTGCCTGACTATATGTTTCCTATGATCACATCCTTTTCATGGATTTGCTAGATATTTCCTATATCTGTGAGGACAAACATAATCTAGTTGGATTTGATATTATCTTCACTGTAATGTTGGAAGATGCAAGAGACTTGTGCTTGGAACTCCCTTGAAACTGATGCTCACCAAATGAAAAGAAATCCTTAAAAGCTATGTTTTCCTCACAATCCAAATCATTTTTGTTTGTTCCTGTAACTTCATTATTATTTAGCTTTTTGCAGCATAGAAATAGACCATATGACTGAATCTGACGCATCCCTAATTTATATTGTTGAGGGTATTTAGAGGATAGTTGATTGGAGAAAAGTACTTAGACAAGAGAACAATGATGGCTAGCTCTTCCATTCTCCCTCTATAACTGCTTGTGCTCTAATGCATACTAGAAAATCCACTTGACACAAGTATTTGAATTCAATGCTATAAAATTTGGAGAATGAATTTTGGTCCTTAAATATTCATCAATGAAGTTTTATGAATTTTTTTCATCTTCATACACATGTAATCAGTATTTAGTCTCAAGAATGACATACAAATTTGGTAATGAATAAAAATTCTCAAAAATGGAAAATGTATATGTTTGAATTTGTAACAAATTTGAAATATAGATATAGAACCTTTAAATGTCATGCTTCAACTGTAATACTACACTTACAAAACAATCACAACCCTTATCAACATCAACTACAAAATTAATAACTATCCCTCTAAATCAAATAATATATATTCTTCAGTGTTCACATTACATTATATACATGCAATTACTAATATTAAAATTATTTAGTAAAGAAATGATATTTGATATAGATGGAGACTCTTTAACACCTTTTGGCATCATAATTTTTTGGTTTGACTTTTGGGGTCATCCGTCAAATACACATAATCTAAGATTTCCAAAAACTCATTTATAACAGTTTCCCATAAATGGAATCATTTGCATGGAGAATCTTTTTTGGGAAAGTTCTAGAATGTGGACAACAGAATAACTATTTTATCGTGTGGGTGGGTCACTGTCAAATAAGAATTTTTGAAGGGGATGACAGAATAACTTTGTTTACTACCTGTTTTTACCTATTTCTATGTGTATACAAATAGGAATGTTTTTTTTAACAACCATGTCAACCAAAGATTGATAAAGGAAAACTATTTTTTAGTTGTACACGCCCCATAACACCCTTTTCCATGGATCTCATATGGGTTTGGTGAAGAAAAAGCTTAGTAAAGCTTGTGTGAATCAATGTAATGTAAATGGAGCATTTACCACTTTATGAAAGCTTCCTCCTTAATCAATAAAATGGAGTTGATTCTTCTATATTTAGCTTTGTTTAATTTTTGTTATAAGAGTCCTTTCACAAATTATTTCTCATTATTCATTATTTCAACCAAAGAATGCCAAATAGCCTATTTCAACCATGATAAACTATGTGATAGATAGGATCTTCCCTTCATATTTGTGGTATTGTTGGTCCCATTTGTTAGTCAATAACCAAAATACACATTATAATGGGAACTATAGGCAATCAATATGATTGAGGAAATTGAAAAATCCTTGAAGACTCCAAATATGTAAACTTATATCTAGGTGTTGGTTCACTTACAAAAGTGATTTGGAAAATGACATCGTAGTAAACACCCTGTAAATCCTCCTATTTAAATTAATAATCCTTAAGCAGTTGATATCTCTTGAGAACCACGTGGCTTGTGAACCCTGAACACTAGCCCCTGTTGCTGCCTACTATTTCTCTAGTGGTAGCTCAGATGTCGAACCCTTCTGGTCCATATCATGGGTCCCTCATGTCAGGGGCCCTTTATCCTAAGCCACCTGACTCCTGGAATAAGATCATGGAGGGTTCCACCTCTGCTCCTCGTATGGAAAAGCTTTCTCCTACACGGACAGATGGTCCTTCTCACTGCGCATTCCCTCTCACATCATTGATGCAACTGGTACTTCACGTGATCTTTCTCTGGTGGGAAAAATGATGGGACCTAGACCCCCTTTGGAGGATATCAAAAAATGGGCACGTTTAAAATGGCACCCATGTGGGGTGCTTAAAATAGCAATAATGCCCAATGGATTCATTTTATTCTCCTTCAGCATGAAAGATGATTTCACGAGAGCTCTTCTTGGAGGCCCTTGGTTCTTTGGTAGACGTGGCTATTACCTCAGTAAATGGTCTCTGGGCTTCAACCCACATACTGAATCCATGATCCAAGCTCCAATATGGGTTCGTCTCTCAGGGCTCCCCCTGGAGTTTTGGCATCCAGTGGTTATTGAAGGTATTGCTCTCACTATAGGTTCTTTAATAGATATTGATTAAGACATTAAAGCTAAAACTAGATTTGTTCATGCTTTCTTCTGTGTTAATGATGATGTTATTTATCCTCTCCCAAAAGATATAGAGCTACAATCTGACCTAGGGAACTGGAAACAGAATATAGACTACGAATATATACCTCAAGCCTACTCCTGTAAAATTATTGGTCATCAGGCCTCTGGTTTCCCTTCCAAACCTCAACCTAAACCCAAAGCCCAAATTCCTTCCCTGAAATCTAAGAAAATTTATATTTCAAAATCATCTTCTACTGAGATCCCAATCATTCGCACCTCAAATTCCTTTGCTCTCCCGAAAGAGGGGGAAATAAACACTACCACTAAAATGGATTCCATTGCTAAGCTCCCCCCTCTCCCCCTCAAGTCCCCCACCCTCTCGGTGAACCCCTCGACTCTCCCTCCCCTCCTTTGAGGATGTGGCCCCCTCCTTGGCTATTCCCTCCTCCCATCCTCCTATTTTGACCTCTCCTCTCTCCCTTCCCTTGCCTTCCCTTCCCCCCTTAGCTTCTTTTCCTCGGATCCCCCCTCCTTGAGCCTCCCCACTTGCCCCTCTTTTCCCCTCTCCCTTAGACTCAGCCATCTCCCCTATGGCCCTCTCTTCTGATGATAGTTTTAATCCCCACTGTACAAGAAGCAGCAGTAAGAAGCCTAATATTGGCACTGAAAAAGGCAGGGGACAGACTCTAAGCAATATTAAACTCCAGCAAGAAGCTGCTCTTAATGTCACTCAAGGAACACAGAGAAAATTCCCCGTGGTGGTGGGGAGCAAATAAAAATATAAGAAATGAAGATCGTTTCTTGGAATATAAGAGGTCTTAACTCTCTTCAAAAGCAAAGAGTCATCAAATATATAAAATTATAGAACTCTCATGATATCATAATCCTGTAGGAAACTAAACTTAAAAAAGACAATCATCTCCTGAAAATTTGTCCTGCTGCATCTTTTGAATCCTAACCTTTAGTAGGGAATTCTGGAGGACTATGCACATTATGGGATCCCAGAAGCTTCAAAGGTGATTGTCTACTCAAGCACCCCAAATTCCTGTGCATGCTCTTCCAAGAAGTTGGTTCAGACTCCATATGGATTGCCATTAATGTCTACACCCCCAATTTGGAGGCCCAACATGGAAAATTATGGAAAGACATCTCAAAATTTGTTATCACTTGTAGCAATATCCCCATTTTAATAATGGGATATTTCAATTGCCCCATTTTTCCTTCGGAAAAACAAGGAGGAGCTCCTACCATGCTTTTCAGCATGGAAGCTCTTGCTGACTTCATTAGGGAGAATTCACTTCTTGATATGGACCTTCACGGCTCCTCTTTTACGTGGTCTAACCACAGATGGGGTAGGAACCATATTCAAAGCAAATTGGATAGATCACTGGGCTCTCTGGACTGGATCTCTCTCTTTCCTTATTTTTACCTCAATTCCCTCTCCTGCTTAGTGCAAATCACAATCTGAATATCAAGAAACCTCCCTTAAGGTTCGAGCTTTCTTGGCTTGAGAATAACCACCTGAATCCTCTTGTAGGAAAATGGTGGGATATCAATGTCAAGGGCACTGACATGTTTAGGTTTTCTAGCAAGCTCAGAGAATTTAAAAAATAGCTCAAAATATAGAAGACTACGATTTTTGGTAGCATCAAGCTCCGCAAGTAGAAGCTATCACAAGATATTACCAGAGTCTCTGCTCAAATGGAAATTGATGGGAGATTGGATCACCTTCACCAAAAAGAGGAGGAGACCTATTTAAGGCAACGTTTTAGAGCCCTTTGGCTTGAACAGGGGGATCACAACACCAAATTATTTCACATCACTACCTCAAAGCACGAAAGCAAAGACAAGATCAGAGAGCTGGTGTCTTCCTTAGGTACCCTGTTAACCTCTGATTCTGACATTTCCAACGAGCTTGTCTCCTTCTATTCTAATCTCCTCTAGGTCGACCAACCTCTTTCTGAGAAATCAATGTCCTCTATGCTCCATCATATCCCCCAGCTTGTGTCTGCTGAGATGAAAAACAGTCTGATCAAACCTTTTGCTATGGAGGAAGTCCACAAAGTGGTATTCGCCATGAAAGGGGACAAAGCTCTGAGACTGGATGGTTTTCCAGTTGCTTTCTTCCAAGTTTTCTAGGAGACCATTAAACAAGATCTCTTCAAAGCGGTTAATGAGTTCCAAAATAGTAACAACCTCCTAAAATAATGGAACACCACCTTCTTAGCCCTTTCCCAAAAAGAGCAGGGATCAAAAGATGTCTCCAACTTCAGGCCAATTAGTTTATGCAACATCGCTTACAAGATCATCACAAAGATGTTGGCTTGCAGGCTTAAACCCGTAATGAATGTTCTCATCTGTCAAAACCAGAATGGCTTTATTAATGGGCGGCTCATCCAAGGTGATATCATTAAGGTACATGAGGCTATCCACTTGGCCTATCACTCAAAATTACCCTGGAATGATCCTTAAGCTTGATATGCAAAAATCCTTTGATAGAGTTAGCTGGCCTTTCTTGATCAGTGTCCTAGAAAAATATGGTTTCGATAAAAGATGGTGCAATTGGGTCTTCTCTTATAGTGCGATTCCTTGCTTCTCTATTCTTATAAATGGCATTCTGGTGGGATTATTCAAAATTAGTAGATGTATCAGGCAAGGTGACACCCAATCCCCCTTCCTTTTCAATCTTACGGCTAACTCCCTTAGCAGAGCCCTTGAGACTGCTAAAAGTTAGTCTGTCATTTCAGGTCTGAAAATCACCTCCAGCTTTCCTTCGGCCACACATAACCAATTTGCAGATGAAAATTTTCTATTAAGTGCTTCCTCTGTGATTGAATCCCACACTCTCATGGATATCCTTACTCTCTATCAAGCCGCTTCTCAGAAAATCATTAATTTCAACAAGAGCAGCATCTCTTTCATAAATACTACTCCTAGGACCCAGAGGAAGATTGCTGATATTTTTGGCTGCAAAATTGTGGACCTCGCTGCCTCCTATCTGGGCATTCCCCTCTTCCAAGGAAAGCAAACAAAAAATCTCTGGAATCCTATCAGCAAAAGATATCAAAAAAATCTCACGGCTTGGAAAGGGGCCTTGCTCAGTCGGGCTAGTAAACTCCAAATGGTTAAAGCCACCCTCTAGAGTCTTCCTACTTACTTCATGTCCCTTCTCAAATTTCCCAACTCAATGAAGGAGGTGGTGGAAAGAATCCAAAAGCACTTCACGTGGTCTGGGGCGGAAGAAAAAAAGAGTATCCATCTGGTCTCCTGGAAGGAAGTGTGTAAGTCGACCTCTCTTTGAGGGCTCGGGTTAAGAAGGATGGCTGATATGAATGCAACCCTTCTGGCTAAAATTGGTTGGAAAGTTTCTAAAGGAACATCTCATTGGGACCAGCTCCTCAAAGCTAAGTACCTAGCTCATAATGAAGAATTTCTTACCTCAAATCCGATACAAGGTTCGGCCATTTGGAATTTTGTTATTAGTTCCCTCCCCATTATTCAAGCTGGCACAAAATGGAGGTTTGGAAATGGTAGGCTTATTGACTTCTGGCATGATCAAAGGATTGGGGAAGAGTTATTGGATCGTAACCCCTCATGGGATCTTGTTAAAAGAAGCCTCATTAATAGGCATGGAAGGTGGTGAACTCCATACCTTCCAAGACTATTACGGATTGGGATGGAATAAGAGATTAGTAGAGGAAGCTCTTGACTATGCTTAGAAGCGAGCTCTCCTCCATCTATATCCCATTTCCCCATCCTCAGGATGAGATAATTTGGCCCCTCTCCCCATCTGGATCTTTCTCGGTTAAATTTTCTTACCTCTCCATCCATTTTACCACCTCTGGTCCTGCCCTCACCAAAATATGGCTGAGGGAAACAATCCCCAAAATTGGATTTTTCTCCTAGCTCTCTTATATGAATGCTTTCCTCTCAGGGGAAAATTTGAAAAGGAGGGGTTTCTCTCTTCCCACTAGATGTGTGCTTTGTACTAAGGCAGTGGAATCCTCTTCCCATCTTTTGATCCACTGTCCCTTTTCACAACATATTTAGCATTGGTTACTATCACTGATGGGAGTGGTCTGGACCTTTCCAGAGTCCATATAGGACACCCGCTCTTAATGGTGCCCCCCCTTCTCCCATCCGGCCCTGGTTCTGGCTTGGAAACTTCTCCTCCCGCATGGTATTTGGGGCATCTAGAAGGAAAGTAATAGAAGGAATTTTAAAGACCAGAGTCTTGAACTTGATTGTGTTGCCATCCATATATCTCTTACTTTCTAGGATAATCTTAACTCTCACTTCTAGTCCAAATATTAGCAAAAATTTCAAATTTTTAACTCTCAGGAGTGGCAGTGGCTATTGGAAAATCTTCCTGTAAGTAAAGCCCCTACTTTTGATCATGGTTTAGTGCGATGGCTTCCCCCCCCACCTGGATGGAGAAAACTTAATATGGATAGATCCTCAAAAGGTAATCCTGGGAATTCAGGTGGCGGAATCACCCTTCGTAGCTCCTCCAGTTCCATTGTAGCTGCCTCTACCCACAATCATAGCTTTGGTACCAACCATCACACAGAAACCATGGCCATTCTCAAAGGCCTTGAGCTAGCTATCAAATTTGGTGAGGATCCTCTCCAAGTTAAAAGCGACTCCCTCAACATCATCAATCTCTTGTAGTCAACAGATATGGGTCAATGGTCAATCCAAAATATTATTGCTGATATTAGAATCTTACAAAGGAGTTTCCAACAAATTCAGTTTCAACACATCCTTTGGGAAGGAAACAAAGTGGTGAACCACTTGGCTAACATTGGAGTTCTCCTTGAAATTCAAAAAAGCTGGAAGGACAACTTCCTAGTTGATCTCCTCCAAATTATCCAGAATGGCCTCTCTTCCTAGCATTGGCTAGTGGAAGGGTGAGCTGAATTGGGTGTCAGCAATGCCTTTATGGACTCCCCGAAAGGTGACAGTAATAATTCTTCATTTATCATGAAAATACCTTTGGCGCTGAAATATTTGAAGGGTGAGATGTGTCATGATATGGAGGATTTCCTCATGCATGTTTTGATTCCTCCCCTTAATCATATTATGTACTTGAGGGAGGGTAATGATGTTGAAGCATATGGCTCCCATGCCCTGGGTGGGATTTTTAAGGCTCTCCAGTGTCCCCTCTTTTACACTCTTTCCAATCCTCTCAACAACATGGGTTGCCAACTGAAGCAAATTGAGTCTGCCTCCTGCAACACAATTAAGAATGACGAGGACGTCTGGAACATCTTATTGGAAAATGGTATCACCTATTTTCTTAAGAGAATGGCAAGCCACTCGACCCTGGTCTCATGCGCTGTAATGGCTTCCTGGTTGAGGGGGCATGTCTAGATTGGTTATACGTATTTTACTATCTCCACCAATGCAATTGCTGATGCCATGGGTCTCCCGGCCACCAATGATATTTACTTCAAGCATTCGCTATATGTAGAAATGCAGGATTTCATCGCTCCAAGTGAAAAGCCTATCAAATACCTCTTAGGGTACACTCGCAATTCTCTGCCTCCCATGGAACAGAGTTGCTGAAGTCATCATGTGATATTTCACCATTTATGGCCACTATCATTTGGTCTACGGCCCCCACTTTTTTATCATCTTACATCTGTGTTGGGGAAAAGAGATCAACCTAGCTTCCTTCCTCTATCAATCCTTGGAGCATTCTATTCAACTGGCTCGAGATGGGGAAGGAGAAATCCTTCATTAGGGCTCACTGTACTTGTTATTTTTTGTTGTTGCCTTGCATGATAATTTACTCTGATTTCCCCCCAAAATGGGTCGCTGTCATCGTTCTCCCTCACCTTCCCCCCCATCCCTCCTCCACCTCCCTCTACTCTTCTAGATGCCACCGTCGCTTGCACATTTCCTCTGATTTTGACTCGGATGTCACCATCCTGGGCCCTTCTCACGATGGTTCCAACCCCTCTGCTCCCCCTATTTTTCCCCCGCTTCATTCGTGCCTATTGTTGGAGGGTGCTGACACTATTTTTAAGGTGATCTCCCTTGTCTCCAGCCCTAATACTTCTCTTGCCGATGACATCCTAGGCCTTTCCAAGCTTTATCCTGACTCCCCTACTTCGGAGCAGATTGAGACAAGCCAGCCTGTTGAAGACCCCAACTCTCAGAAAGTTGGGGACACTCCGGTCTTCATTGACAGTGAACCTCATGCTGACACCCTAAAGTCTCCTTCGAATATGGATGCAAATCCTACTGAGCATGTGGTTTCTAACTCCCAAAGGGATGAACGTAGAATTGAATTGGTGTCCTCTATATTAAACAAGCTCCAACGCGCTTTCAATGCTCTGAAGGCCCGAGAGGTTTTCACTGATACTACCAGGAAAGATATTGCCAAAGACTGTTTGGAGCTCATCACCCTTGTGGATAAACTTGCTGAGGATTCGGGATCTCCTAGAGCTAGAAATGATGTCGTTGATCTAAAAAAGCTCATTTAATGCTCTCCTCTTTTCTCCTACTGTCTTTTTCGTTTTCCTTTTTTGGAATCTCCTAGGGTAATTTTCTTCTATGTATTACTTTGCTAAATCTTGCTTGATGAGCCTTTTTGTATAAGGTTGTGGGACCTTCTAAAACCCTCCCTTTTACCATATATATTCCAAAAAAAACCTTAAGTAGTTGATCCTCAAACATCTATTCAAACATCAATATCCTTAAACATGGGTATGATAAATAAATAATTCACCCCTTTTATGTCTTGTAAATACAATATAAACAATGGATGAGAAAATCAAATGATAGGATTTTGCTACAAATAGTACGGAGAGGAAGAGTAACCCATTTTCCTCCTTCCTCTACATCCAATGACTAGAATTTTTTTTTCATTCATATTAAATGTTTATAATAAGGGAGAGGATCCAATCCCTAAGCATCGACCAATAATTGTTAGGGTAAATGAAAACTTAGGAGCTAGTACATGTCACTTTCCCACATAAATTTTGAAGAAAAAGTCCCCTATAGAATATTCCACATCATGCCACATGAAGTCAATTTTCCAATAAATTAATTTAAAATAGGTTGAAAATTGTATGACTTAATTCTAAAGTATTTGTGTACCTTGATTTTCTTTGTATTTGAAATTACCAAATTTATATATTAAATAAAAGTACCTTCCACATGGTTACAAAATTTAAAACTAAATATATAGAATAGGGAGAACATAACCTAATAAAGTGTATATATATTAGGTTTCTATAGGGTGCACAAACACTAGCTTCTCTCCCTTAGTATCCTTGAAATGAGAATCTTTCTAAATTTTTATTATAAGAAAAGGAATATTTTCCGTCCACTTTTTGGATGGATTGGAAAGAGAGATAATACATGAGAAAAATATGGGCCAAATTTGTGTTTGTTAGAAACAAAAAAAGTATTTAATATTTCATATAATTTGAATCCTATAAATGGAGATTAAAATTTGATGAGTGTACCAAATGGGTTGTAGTCCAACGGTGTGTATAACAACTTAAAAGGTGATGCATAACCATCTCCAAATGAATTTGGTGAATGAGCCCCCTCAGATCTTAACAACCAATCCTAATAATTCTATGCACCTAATCCATATAAACTTTAAATTCAATTTAAAAAACAATTTAATGAAAATAAAATTAAAACCCATTTTTAAAAAACCCGTTTACATTCATCCAAATTAAGTCTGTTGCAATGATCAAATTTGGAGGGCTAATCAAAGTTTTAATGTGAAGGGAACGTATTCAACTAGCCCTTCCATGATGAAAACAAATATCGATATTTACACTTCATATTACAAGAGTAAATTTTATATACACATCCTAAAACTTAAGAACATTTTTTTATATAAGTGATTATATAAAAGCACACAATAATTTGGTTCATAGTATTGTGGCTTTAATCAAGTACATTATACATTAAACTCAAATCCATTTCAAATATCTCAAGTGTCTTCATTAGCTAGTCCCAAATCTTTATCACTGAATACCCAATCTCAAAATCTTTATCAAAATTGGAGCTTGTTGGTTTTCTTAGAATGAATTTTATCTTCTTACTACCAAATTTTGGTCTACTGGGATCTTTAATGTGAACACCAACACATTTTATCGATGAATCAATTATCAACTTGAGTTTTTAGGACAACTTTTATATATTAGTGTACATATTATCAACTTTTTATCTCATGGATTTGTAGTTACACCTCTAGGCTCCACTAATTAAAAATTAAAGTAATTGTTCTATGTTGTAAGAATTTCACTCCACGTTCTTATTGATAAAAAATTAAAACGGGGGACCATAACTATGATAATATCCATTAAAAGTGAGGTTCAAGAAAACATACTAAACCCGAGAAATAATCAACCAAGGAAAAAAAATCAACAAAAGATGTACGCAAGGAGTCAAGTCAACGGAAATACTAAAATAATAAAAATGAACATAGAAGATGCTATAAACCTAATTTGAAAATAAAAAATAATTTCAAGAATATAAACTCTACCATTTATAAATACCAAATTAATTATATGGATGATGGACCCTTTTCTAATTTCAATGTTATTGAGCACTACATGTCTATTCCACCCTTTCAATAAAAGATCTCCAAAACTAATTACATTATTAAATTTAGTGGGTTTGGTAGGAACATGTTTAATTTAAGTCCCATTGTAACCCCTATCCAATATAGCTGGTAGGGCTCTATGATAAAAGGCATTCCAAACCCCATCCTAGATTTTTATTTAAAATTAATAAGACCAACATGATTTTTGAACTATAAGGTTTGGGCATGTCTGCATGTTGGTTGTAAAATTTGATCAATATCTATCTTTTACTATAAATGTCTGATTAGTTTCACAGTAAGAAAGAAAGCATCTAGGTAAAGTGGTAGTGTTGCACAAAAATTGTATGGACTAGTAGGCAATATTGTCTCTTTTTTGGGCGTTGTTACTAGGCAATATTTTCTCTACATAGGAATGTGTTAAAATCATTTGGAAATGAGTGTGATTAAAAAGAGGTAAAAAATGACAGAGTGGATGAATTTGGTATCTAATTTTGTTCCACTTGTCAATTTGTTTGGCAAGGATTGGATAATTTTTCTTTTCTTTTCTTTAAGTAAACATTGCTCAAAGCATACAATAATTCCTATTTTCATAAAGGTAAGTTGTAACCTAACATTATAATTCACAATAGTGTGGTTTTCCTTTTGTTTTCTCTTCCTCCTCCCAAATTTATCACTAACCCTAGAAGATATTTTATATTTTCATTCTTTATCTCTACCATTGGTATAAGTTGTAACTCATTGGCCTAAAAACTTATAACTATAAGAGTGTCCTATTTGTAACATTTTACCATAGTAAAATTAGAAAGCTACTCAAATTTGCAGTATATTAATGTTATTATTATAGAATAACATCGGAGAAGAAAAAACTTATAATTATTGGAATTTTCAGCAAGTAGGGACTATTGATTCTACAACTTTAGAACCCCCAAACTTTAGTAATAATATAATTCTAAGCATCAAGTAAAGAGATCTAAAATTCATCGATGTAAGAGGCATATGAAAGAAAATGATGCATCATCCAAAAGAAAATATAAGAATGATTATAAATGAAAAACAACCATCTTTTCATTAGATATTGTCCATAATTTTCATCTTAATTGTTTTACAAATTGTATAGATTTATAAAGGAACATTCTAATATGGCAAAATTCTCCAACATTGAAATTCATTCAAAAAATATCCTCAAAGTAGTTTCAGCTCTTCCAAGGACATGGCTATAACTGATTGTTGATGTGGAGTATTAAATCTTGATCTCAGATCCTATGGGATGCAACGGTAAGACTACATTGCTAGAAATTAGAAGCAAACTGACGGATCTGGTGGACTTTAGAGTAGAAATAACTTACAAAATTCTAATTATCTAAATGTTAACAGGGCTCTTCTTCATTTTAGAGAACAACCCGCAGAGTTGAAGAAAACCCGTGAGACATAGGATAAGCCACTGATAGAAGGAAAATCTGCTGAAGTCGAAAGTAAGCTACATGACATGATGACACTGAGCACATCCACGGAAGAATATAAAAGCTATTGTATACAATGTAAAGCTATAGATTTCCATCAAGATCCATAACTTGAAGAAGATCATAACAAAATGTGAATTGAGCCTAAAGAGTCACAACCAAAAGAAGTGTCTTTTGGCTAATTTAGTAAGAAGGGATATTTATTGTATGTAATCACAAGAGTGTATATGTAAAAGAGAGTAGAGTAGAGAAGTATATGAGAATGTAATGGGAGTACATGTTTAAGGAGGATATTAGGGAATATGTGAGTAAGAATATGAGAGTATGAAAGTGTGTGTGGAGGAATAATGTAATTACTTTGATATATAAATAAAGAGTGATTGTTGATGCCACATGTAAAGTTTATTGTCTTTTATTACATTCTTTGATGCAATGTGTAAAGTGTATTGTCTTTTATTACATTCTTTGATGCAATGCGTAAAGTTTATTGTATTTTATTACATTCTTTATGTTCATCTATTTGAATCTAGATATATTTTCCAAATACAACTTTAGCAAAAGGGCGAACTACTTAACCCTCACATTAATGTTGAGGCTTAAGGTCAACACTAAACATTTAATATGCTATAAAAATGTTTTCTGACATATTATTAGTCACGAGTGCCACTTTTAGTGGGTAGAATAAAAACTCCCACTTGGTTTACATATAGAAAATTCATTGCAAAATTAAATAAAGAATGAGCTATTGCAATCCATGTCTTTGTTCCCATTGTGACTTCGAGATTGGAGTTTGGGAGTGAAAAATAGTTGGCCGCAATGGGTGCTAACAGACCAAGAATTTAAAACTATATGTGTCTGTAAAACTAAAATTTATTGATGGCCTAACTCTTTTAGGTAGCTATAATTTTTTTTTAAAAATGTTTTTTATGATTTCTTTACATAAATATAAGAAAGTTGTATATTTTAATGTATTTTATATATATTTACAAAGAACCACCTAAAAAATTATATGGTTTTCTAAATTTTTAGTTTTTTATCGTCTATGGCTACCTAATTTTTTTACCGGTAATATATAGTTAAAAATCGTTAAAAATGGCCCACAACAAGTCAATTTCTAGGCCTGGGTGCTAGTGCCACCGTGTCAGGGTGCAGAGCTAAGATTTGACGCCCATCCCAAAATGTTTTTGCATGTATTATCCGTATTTTAGACTTTGTAAAATAGTTTACCTGTCCCTATTTAACGTGAAGTAATTTGGCAGAACCTTCATTATCACTATGCATACATTCAATAAAATATAAATGCAATATTATATGGATATTTAAATAACATATTTTGCTGAAAAAATGTTTATATTGAGTATATAAAACTTAGTTTACATTCATAAATAGTAAATAAAACTAAATAAAATAATATAGTTGCACTAAAGGCATTCCCCCTGTGGGAAAGGACCTTCCAGACGTTTCTTGAACTATGTTAAATTTGATGGTTTGATGGCCGTATAGACATTTTCACATTTTTTGTAAAATAGTCTACCTGTCCCTATTTAACGTGAAGTAATTTGGCAGAACCTTCATTATCACTATGCATACATTCAATAAAATATAAATGCAATATTATATGGATATTTAAATAACACATTTTGCTGAAAAAATGTTTATATTGAGTATATAAAACTTAGTTTACATTCATAAATAGTAAATAAAACTGAAGAAAATAATATATTTGCACCGAAGGCATTCCCCCTATGGGAAAGGACCTTCCAGAAATTTCTTCAACTATGTTTAATTTGACGGTTTGATGGCCATCTAGACATTTTCACATTTTTTTTAATTGTTGAAATTTTTTTATCCCTTCATGCTTGGCTCCGTCTGCACTACTTTGCGCCCATGGTTCATGCTCCTTTGCACACTTTCCATTGACTAGTCACATTGGTTTAGTTATTATAACAGATAACGTAACGTTGAACAATTATGATGGCCAGAACATATCCATGTTTGTCACCAACTATATTTTCATGGTAGTTGCATGACATTTATTTTATGGAGTACATCACGGGATCGATCCCAGGAAAAGATGGAGCAACTTAAATCCTTGATAATGCATGGAAGTGAAGATGATAGATCCTAACATGCAGCTTTACAAGAGGAGGATGAGGCAAGAACCGTTAAGATATCACTCACAAAAGACCTATCAGAGTGGATGGAAAAAGGCATGCATGTCCATATAAAATTGTTGGATCCACTGGTTCCACCTTATTTGGTTCTATCATGTTTCTGGTATGATTTTAAGAAAACAATTCTTCCTTTCTTGAAGAGGGAATAATCAATTTGTTATCCTATTTGTATATTGTTTCCAAAATTTAAAGATAAATATGGTATCTAATTACATCGAACATAATTGCTTAACCCCCAACCTGCTCACACTTAATCTGTAGAGGAAAAATGTTACAAATTTTATTTAGCTAACTCTTTGTTATGTTATATTTTATTTAGCTAATATCAAAACAAGGGAAGGGCTAATGATTTAACATTAATAGATTGTTGCTTATTATTGAAGGTTAGATCTGATGCTCATTGAAAATTCCCCAAAAATAGTTGACCCAAATGTCAGTGGAGGTAACATGTTTCAAGATAAAATGACTATGTCTAATACCCCTTAAGAGAATACACATATCCCTTATTCCCATTTCCATTCATCCTAAGAGTCACCCATTTACATTTATTAACATCCTCGTAAGTGTTACCTATTTTCAGGAAGTTGCAGTTCCATGTTTTGTGTGCTTATAATATTAGTATATTTATATGAGAACTGAGTTTTTGGGTTAAGAATTTACATTTATTAACATCCTCGTAAGTGTTACCTATTTTCAGGAAGTTGCAGTTCCATGTTTTGTGTGCTTATAATATTAGTATATTGATATGAGAACTGAGTTTTTGGGTTAAGATGATGTTTATTTTCTACCGGAAAAATTTTATTTAGAGGTAGTCGAGTTTAATGATCACATCCTTGTCATGGATTTGCTGGATATGCCAAAATTCAAGTAATGCATGACAAAAATATATAGTCCTCAAAAACCTTGATGCAAAGGTAGGTAAAGTATTTTAGTATTTTGGAAAAGGTAAAATCCTTCTCCGGAGACTATCTTTGAATTTTTTACTATTTTTCTATGAAGAATGGCAAACTCTTGCTTGGAATTGTTTGTATTTTAATTATTATGACTCCAGTAGTCACATGCTCAAGGAGAAATTAGTTTTAAGATATTTTCTTTCCTATGCAACTTCCCAGCCTTCACCAGAGATGGGAAGGGTTCATTCTACCGATGACGAATAGCAAGGTAGGACTAGAAGAGTAGAATTATGACTGTGGAGCTATTGTTTCTAGATGCGAGATTGGAGGACTAGATCCTAAAGGTCCCTTCACTTATAAACCTGAGGATGAATGCTAATGGAATAAGGCTATCTGCAATATGTTTGAAAAAATGCAAGGTAGTGAAATATATGGTGAAATGCTCAAAATCCATAAAACATGTGTTAGATAAGTAGTGTGCCAATTTTAGTTCATTCCCTTTATGGAAAAAGTTTTTGTGAATTTTTGCAAGATGTAAATTTTTGGTCACATCACTATATTTATTTCTGTTTACCTACACACTCATAATATTTATTAAATAATCCATGTTGATTATCAGGAAACAGGAACCAAAATTACAATCAAGGGTGGAGTAGGGGATGCTAAGGAATGAAGGTACGTTTAGTCATATACAATATATCTGCATGTTGTTATTTTCATTACTACCTTGAACAAATCTCTTGAGTTATTTTTGTTAGCTAATTTTATACCTTAACACCATCTAAATGTTGAAATTCCTCTGTTTCTATCCCTTTACCTCCTTATTCTTTTTGTAAACAAAATGGGACACACCTTTGAGTCTCTCTAAGATATATAATCATGTTCTAATATTGTCAATTGTTTGTAAAGATTTTCATTTTTATATTTTCTGACACGACTTAGTATTATATTGATAATATTTCATTAAACAAGCATATGAAAAGAATATTGAGCTTGTAATTGGTAGATGAATACAAAGTTCAATTTATCTTTATAATATAGCCATGATGAAGCTATTTAAAATCAGAAGTATCAAAGGATTCTTTATTTTGTTATGGCAGATAAAAAGCACTTATTTGGATGGAAAAGAAGTTGGGAGGATGATTGAAGAATGGCATGTGCATAGTTCAGCTGAAACTTACGAAAAAGTGGATGCTGTTATATCACTACTTGAAATGCTAATGACTCCAATTGATGCAAGTATAACATTATATTTACATGGGTTCTGCATATGAGATATTCTTGGAGGAAGTACAATTATTACTTCATACTTAGCAGAATCGGTTCTTATCTTCACTGCTAGATAGACTCGTATTGGATTTTTATTATGTGTTTTTATGCTTTATAGATACACAATAATATATATGGGAGCATTGCAGTGGTGGAATACCTAATGTTTGGAAATGAATTGTTATCACAAGTAGCATTGAACCTCCCAAGAGGAAAAGTGGCCTCAAAGGTAGCAATTTGTACAACATTGATCAATCCATTTAAAAAACACGCATTAACACTTACTCCATTATTTACAGCCTTGGAAGAGTTCGTGCCTCCATCAAATGCTTCATCAAAAACAACACTTCTATTATGGAGCACATGCATCAGAACCTTATTGCTTCTCAGTACAATTGTTATAGCACTCACAATATCATTTTTTGGTTACGTAATGACATTGATTGGCTCCTCGTTGAGTTGTTTAGTTTCTTTTATTATTCCATACATATGCTACTTGAAAATTTTTGGTGGAAGGGTTTCTGGGTTTGAAATGATACATATTCAAATAATCTTAGTTGTAAGCATCACAACATCTATTGTGGGAACTTATTCTTCTATGAAAAACATTGCAGACAATATATAATGATCATTCAATTCTTTGAACTTACTATACATTGTGCCTGACTATATGTTTCCTATGATCACATCCTTTTCATGGATTTGCTAGATATTTCCTATATCTGTGAGGACAAACATAATCTAGTTGGATTGATATTATCTTCACTGCAATGTTGGAAGATGCAAGAGACTTGTGCTTGGAACTCCCTTGAAACTGATGCTCACCAAATGAAAAGAAATCCTTAAAAGCTATGTTTTCCTCACAATCCAAATCATTTTTGTTTGTTGTTGTAACTTCATTATTATTTAGATTTTTGCAGCCTAGAAATAGACCATATGACTGAATATGATGCATCCCTAATTTATATTGTTGAGGGTATTTAGAGGATAGTTGATTGGAGCAAAGTACTTAGACAAGAGAACAATGATGGCTAGCTCTTCCATTCTCCCTCCATAACTGCTTGTGCTCTAATGCATACTAGAAAATCCACTTGACACAAGTATTTGAATTCAATGCTATAAAATTTGGAGAATGAATTTTGGTCCTTAAATATTCATAAATGAAGTTTTATGAGTTTTTTTCATCTTCATACACATGTAATCAGTATTTAGTCTCAAGAATGACATACAAATTTGGTAATGAATAAAACTTCTCAAAAATGGCGAATGTATATGTTTGAATTTGTAACAAATTTGAAATATAGATATAGAACCTTTAAATGTAATGCTTCAATTGTAATACTACACTTACAAAACAATCACACCCCTTATCACATCAACTACAAAATTAATAACTATCCCTCTAAATCAAATAACATATATTCTTCGGCATTCACATTACATTATATACAAGCGATTACTAATATTAAAATTATTTAGTAAAGAAATGATATTTGATATAGATGGAGACTCTTTAACACCTTTTGGCATCATAATTTTTTGGTTTGACTGGTGGAGTTAGCCATCAAATAGACATAATCTAAGATTTCCAAAAACTCATTTATAACAATTTCCCGTAAATGGAATCACGTGCACAGAGAATATTTTTTGGGAAAGTTCTAGAATGTGGACCGTAGAATAACTATTTTACTGTGTGGGTGGGCTAGTGTCAAAAAGGAATTTTAAAAGGGGACGAAAAAATAACTTTTTTAACTACCTATTTGTACATATTTCTATGTGTATAAAAATAGGAATGTTTTTTTTAACAACCATGTCAACCAGACATTAATGATCCCTACACCCTGTTCCGATGGTGGTGGTGGTGGTGAGTTTGAGTCTCCGTGAAGGTTCATCCCGCTCCGTATGAGCCTCCTGTATAGACCAAAGCGATATTTAGTTCATTTTCTAAGTTGTACACAAGTTCCATGTTTACTAAAAATATTCAAATTATTGCTAAGTTGTTTTCTAGATTTTAGTGTGCTAGGTTTAAGTTTTCATGTCTCAAGTTTTCTAGTGTGCCCAAGGTTCCAAGCCTTTGAACCACTGCTTTGATACCAAATTGTATTCCCTGTTTAAACAACCACTTGAGACCTAAGAAATAACCTAGGGTTAGCTAGAAAAAATATAGGATAATTTTTTTTAATTAGAAGTGTCCAAAACCAAGTTGCAAGACAACAGTTTGCCACTGGTAGGTTCTAGAACAAATCCTATTTACCAAAACACAAGTTTCCTTTATTAACTTATATCAAGTTCACAAGGTTCAAAATTTAGGGTTACATGTTTTATTCAGGTTCAGGGAGTAATTTACCCCCATGCCTGCTCTCTAACAAGCTCAGAGTTTCAACTAGATTTTTCTCTTACTTAACCCTTCCAAAATTTCCCTAAACCATTCCCAATGGATAGGAAATTTCCCCACCTTTCCGGTGATATAAAAAAGTCCTCCTAACTCCTTGTAGAACTCAAGATATGAGTGGGTGGAGTTTCTAGGGAAAATTTTCCCTTAGAGGACACATGTCAAGAGGAGGGGGAAGCTCTTTGCATGGATTGGTGGGTCGCAGGTGTGGCATAGGGAAATTTTCCCACCGCAAAGCTAAAAGTCACAAAGTATTTCGTACGCATGCAGGTCCCTGGGTGGACATGTGTCAAGCCCTAACGCACAGTGGAAGAAGGAGTGAGGAGTTTGGTGGAGCCAGTGGGGTATTTTGACACATTGCGCCCGACAGGGAGGAAAAGGAAGAAGAGGGCCCGCAGGTCCGTGCAACTGATGAAGCACAAAGTCTGGTGGGGAGGTGGAGATGCAGGCCAGAGAAAATTTTAGAATTTTTCCAAGGGCCGAAAACTAAAGAAACAAAGGGGTTCTGCACCTACCCGCTATCACTCTAAAAGTGCCACGTGGCACACTCTCATTGGCCATGGGCCGGAGAGGCCAAAATGAGAATTTTTCCCAAATTTATTTTTAAAGGATAAAAAGTTAAAATGAACCGTGCCTCTAAGCCTTAGCCCCTAGAGGACACGTGTCACCCTCTGATTGGCTGAGGGCCAGTGGAGAAAAATGGAAAAATTTTCCCAAGTAATTTTTTTCAAAAGGATAAGTTTTAAGTTTGAAAGGAGTCCACCCATCCACCGTGCCACGTGGCAGCATGTGGTTGGCTGTGGGCCAGCGTGGTGGCGGGGTAAAATGGGAAAATTTTCCCAAGGCAAATATTTTCAAAGGGATAAGTTTTTAAAAATTGGTCCGCCCCTCCTAGGGTGCCACGTGGCAGGCTCCGATTGGTTGCGGGATGGCAAGGGCCGTTGACCTTTTTGGGAAATTTTTCTATAGTTAAAGTTAATCTTATTATTTTTTTGAATGCCAAATTGAAGTAAAACTATCAAATGGCCATAACTTGAGCTAGAAAGCTTGGTTTTTGGACAAACAAGGACTTTTTAGAAATCTCTCGATGCTCTCTTTGCATAGGAATCATTAATTTTGGAAATTGATGAAGTTTTAGTAGGTCAATTTAATGAAAACAATATGCAGGGTTTTAATTAGTGAACTGACAGTTTTCAAATTCTCAATTTGGTTAAATTAGAACTCCTCCTTCATTCAAAACATGTCAAACAGACATGGAAGATTAGTCTAGGGAGGGTTTAGAGTGTTTTAGGAAGATTAATTTGTCTAATTGATTTCAATATTTTATTTCTCCGACAATAGACAGAAAAATGACCCAAGGAGGAATTTGATTAAATTTTACAATGGTTATATTGTTTCCTCGAGATTTCTTTGTCAATTTGGATTCCTAAATGTCTTACCATGTTAAATTTTAACATTTTTAAGTTGATTACTAAGTGCAGGTCTGAACTATTCATTTTATTAAAATGTGAATTGCCAGAATGAAGTTTATGGCAGTGAACTGTTTCCTTTAAATTGGTTTATCAATTTTTTCTTGTGAATGTGCATATGTTTCCTAAACTTAGTCAAATACATTTGCTTGATTAAAACAACCATTCATTTCTAAATTACAATTACAGTTCAAATTTCAATTCTAATGCACAATTCAAAAAGAGGACAATACAATTTAGCTTTCTCATACGTATTTTCTTTCCATTGCAATAAGACACAGCCTCAATCACCATTTGATATTCCCATTTCAATTCTAGCAATGTCAATAAGAATGAGCTTGCAATTTATTTATTGAATTCAAATAGAGAACATCTTTACAATTTATCTCTTTCTTTTAACTTTGAAATACAATTAACCATACATATACATTCTTTTCATTTCTTTACAAACAAAGACTCGAATACATCTCTTTACATTTATCAATTTAAATTCATACTTCCATCATCAATATGAATGGTTTCTCATTACAAACATTATACAACTCATCCACTCAAGGTGGGAAAGGTTACAATGAATTTTCTCAAAAGATTAGGACTGTCAAAACTGTATATATTCCTACTCCAAACAACAACATTCTAGTTTCTCCATCTTTGATCACAACAAGAAAGGTGGAAAGGAAACGCTCTCCACCCAACCAAGACATCCAATGAGAAAGGAGAAGCCAATCCTTCCTCATTGGTCCCCGAGCCCCAACCATATTGAAATAGAGAATGAGATTCAACTCATGGCAACAAGGCTTCCACAAACATACAAGCAACATTTTCACATTCACAGATTAATAAGATACACATTCAAAACAAGGATAGCAGTTCACAACTGCATTTGAAATTACTCACACAACAAATAGGCTTGATCAAGCAAGCCAACAAGAACAAGGAACTATGGGGAACTACTTATTCCTCCCTATTTGGAATTGAGAATCCACCTAAATCATACCACCAATAACCATATCATAATCCCATAAACCTTATATCTCCCAACCCCTCCTTATGCCCCCCAAAGTTTCTCCCTTATGCCCCCCCAAGAGTAAGAAATGTGAGCAGTTTATTTTCCATCGTGGATCCCAATCCAAAACTCCCTCCACAATAAAACTGGTGCCATTGGCAATCCCTTATGCCCCCTCATTGGAAATCCCCATAGCCTTCTCCTACACCATGTCCTAAGCAGTCTACCCAACTAGCCAAGAACACAAAACACATTCACCATTAAAACATGCATGCAAGAGAAAGAAAACATTAAAAACAAGCTCAAGATCCTACCTCTCCATAATGGAGTTTGTTCCAAGATCCAAAAGCTTTCCAATTGTCAAAGTGCAGTCCAAAACTGAGCAATGTTCAAGCATGCAAAAGACTCCAAACTTCCTCCATAATAAGCTCCAAAACAACAAGAAAAAAATGTGCACCCCAAGAGGAAATCAACAAAGTTCCAACAACCATAAACAAGCAAGGAGTTTCACTTTTATAGGAGAGGGAAGAGAAGAGGATGATGTGGATCCATGTGGGATGCCACATCATTATTCCTCAACCCCAAGAGGAAAATCAACATCAACCACCAAATCACAATAAATAAAATGACAATATGACTTACACACACCAAAATGACCCATACTCCAAAAGGACTGAATTAAAAAATATGTAAGAAAAGTGGAATTAAAACTTCCAAATTTTCAATTCAAAAAGCAATAAAAATGCCTAATTTTAACCTCCAAACCATAGGTATGGTTGGTGAATCATTTTAAGAGGTGTGGGACAAGTTTAACTTGTCCCACAAGCCTCCAAATTTGGCCTCCAAGGACAAATTCGAATTCCTAAGAAGATGAAGTGTCTTACACTCCAAAAATCTATCTTACATAACTCTTACATATCTCTTACACCTTCTTACACATTTCTTACACACTCTTCCAACATTAATATTTAAAATCAACAACTTCATTAATTACATTCCATATCCCAATTTAATTTAATTAAAGTTTAACTATATGATCTCTCACATTAATCTAACATTTAAATTAATTAAAGAAGGAACACATCACTAATAAAATACATACAACAATAATTAAAAAGGAACACATAATAAAATACATATCCCATGGTCACATATAATGGAAATCCCCCCCCCCATGGGAATCCCTAACAAACACACACACACAAAACAGTTACAATGGTGACCTTGTTGATTTCACCTGGAATTCTAATATGGTTAGTCTCCTAGTCCCCCAACATTGTTGTGATTTTTAACCTACAAAAATGTAAATACCTCCTTCGGCCTCATGGCCATGTCAAAACATCCAAAATGATATAAACAACATTTCAAAATTATCTAAACACATGAATCACAACAATATCAAGAATTCAACATTATCATTTTTAATTCATAAATCAACTATATCATCATCTATACTATTCCATACTAGGTCTACTCAAAATATCAAATGTCACAAGTCCAAATCAACATCTATAATATGTCCATGTCAAACAATATATCATCATCCACATAAGGGAAATGTATCTAGTAATCATCATGCATACTAACTGAATCCAAATCAATAATAATCCATGATCTAACATCTAACCATCATACTAACACAAGACATAATAGTGTCCATAATATGATCAACAGTATCAGGATCAGTATCTAAAAGTGTCAAAGGAAGTGGGCACTACATCCCCCTCCCCTCAGACTGAATTCAAAACAAATGTGGAAACTCACTCGTAATACTGTGGCATCCTCCCAAGTGGCTGCAGTCTCATCGTATCTGTCCCACTATACCCGTACCTGATCAATCTCTTTACCTTGAAGGCCCAAGGTCCTACTATCTATGATATGGACAGGTTCCACCATCCCCTACCCTTGATCCTATACCTGCAATGATGTCCAGTCCAACACATGAGAAGGATCTACAATGTACCTCCTAAGGACAGAAACATGAAACACATCATGTACGCAAGACAAGCTAGGTGGCAATGCTAGATGGTAGGCCAAAGGGCCGATACACTCCAAGATCTCAAAAGGACCAATGAATCTAGGAGCTAACTTAGAACCTTTTCCATAATGGATAGGGATCTTATAAGGTCTAACATGAAGGAACACCTTCATGCCCACATCAAAACTATGATCAATCCTATGTTGATCCACATACTTCTTTTTCCTGTCCTGTGCCTCCTACAATCTCTACCTGATCAATACTACTTGTTGTTCCATGTCCTACAAAAGAGTTCAGTCCAAGAGATACTCTGTCCTCCAACCTATCCCAGTTAAGGGGTGTCCTGCACTCTCTACCATATAATGCCTGAAAAGGAGCCATGCCTATAGAACTCTGAAAACTTTTATTGTAGGCAAACTCCACTAAGTACAGGTACTCCTCCCACTTAGACTACTGATCCATCACATACATCTTGAGCATATCCTCCAAAATCATATTCACTCGCTTGGTCTGTCCATTTGTCTCAGGGTGATATGTTGTGTTGAAGTTAATCCTCATCCCAAGGATGTACTGCATGGTAGTCCAAAAGTGTGAAGTGTACAAAGGATCATGGTCACAAATGATCTTTCACGGAATCCCATGTAACCTAACAATATCATCTAAATAAACTCATGCCACTACTCTAGTCTGTATAAGTGGTCTTCACCAGAGAAAAGTGAGCCACTTTTGTTCAATTGATCAACCATGACCATAATGGCATCATGGTGATATCTCGACATAGGTAGCCCAACAATGAAATCCATGGAAATGGTGTCCCACTTCCATTCCGGTATGGCATGAGGATAAAAAAGACCTACTGGATGTTGATGCTTGGCCTTAACCCTCTGGCACTCTAAACACTATGACACAAACTGAGCCATGTCTCGACATGAAGTCCTCTCCAGTGGTATAACTATTCGCAAGGTAGCGTGCATCTTCTTCACCCCGGGATGGGCTGAATAGGGTGCACGATGTGCCTCTACCAAGATGTCTTGCCTCAAGCCTCCATCTCTGGGAACATATATCCTGACTCTATTCCTGAGAATACCATAAAGGAAAAACCATCAAAATTCCCCTCAAGGGGTCTCTGTGACTCGATCTCTACTCATACTGCCATGTAGAAGTTGTCAAGAGGAACCTGCTGAAGAATCCTGCTCCACAAATCTGTGCTCACTGAGGTGGCCATAGCCATGTGTCTCTGTCTAATGAGAGTGTATGCTACCACATTCTCTTTCCCCTTCACATGCTCTATCTCTATGTCATACTCAAAAATTAACTCCATCCAATGCCACTGACGAGCATTTAGATTGGGCTACGTGAAGAGGTGGCGAAGACTCAAATGATCTGTCCTGAGTGTGAATATCCACCTAAGAAGAAAGTGTCTCCATCTAACCAAAGCATGCACAACTACTGCAAGGTCAAGATCATGGGTAGGATAATTAAGCTCATGATCCTTGAGTTTGTGAGACTCAAAAGCTATAACCCTTGCCATCCTGAATCAACACACCTCCAAGCTCTGCTAATGAAGCATCTGTGTAAACAAAAAACTCACCCTGTGGATCTGGCACTGTAAGAATTAGTGTTGTAGTGAGGCACTCCTTTAGTGTCTTGAAGGCCTGCTCACATCTATCTGACCAAACAAAATTCTTCCCTTTCCTCTGAAGGGAAGTGATAGGGTGCGCAATCCGAGAGAAGTCCTAAACAAATATCCTGGTAGTATCCTTGCTAATCTCATGAAGCTGCACACCTCGGTCACTATAGTGGGTGCTGGCCAATCCATAATGGCTCTAATCTTGGAAGGATCAATTATGATACCTTCCTTAGAAATAACATGACCCAAATACTATACCTCTGACTGAAAGAAAGCACACTTCTCCAAGTTCTCCATAGAGTTGCTTCTCACGAAGACACTGAAGAACCTATCAAAGATGCCCCTCATGCTCCTCATGTGTATGTGAGTATATCAAGATGTCATCTAGGAAGATGAGCATGAAGAGATCTAAAAAGGTCCTGAATACCCCATTCATCAAACTCATAAACACTGCAAGGGCATTTATCAACCCAAAAGGCACCACTGTGAACTCATAGTGCCCATAATCTCATGCGGAAGGCGGTCTTATGAATGTACACCTCTGAAATCCTCAACTGATGGTAGCCTAACTTGAGATCAATCTTAGAGAACACTCGTGGCTCCCTTCATCTAATCAAACAAGTCATCAATACGAGGAAGAGGATAACGAATCTTAATCGTTACTTTGTTCAACTGGTGGTAATCAATACAAAACCGCAATGATCCATCCTTCTTCTTCACGAAGATAACTAGTGCACCCCAAGGGGATACACTAGGATGGATAAGGCCATTCTCCAAGAGGCCCTCAAGCTGCAACTTGAGATCACATAGCTCTAGGATGGTCATCTGATAAGGTGCCCGTGAGATAGGCTCTGCTCCAGGAACTAGATCTATATGGAAATCAATCTCACGTGGGGGTGGCATCCCCAGTAGCTCCCCTAGAAATACATCAAAAAACTCTCTCAAGATGGGATGATCATCCAACGATGGTCCACTAGACCCATCCTCTGATCTATCACTGACTGTAACAGCATACATCTGACAACCCCATCACACACACCGCTTAAGCTACATAGCAAAAATGGTGTGAATAGAAATAGGTCTCCTGACCCCTGAGATCACCGACTCAACTCCTAAATCATCTGCACAAGCTATAGTCTTATGATAACAATCCATCCTTGCCCTGTGTGTAGATAGATCAATCCATACCTAAGATGACTCCATATGAGCCCAAAGGAAGAATACGGAGATCTGAGGTGGTGGTGAAAGGTCCCAAATCTACAACACATTCCTTAACTAAGGATTCCACAAAGATCTTGGCTCCAGAATCCATCTCGACATCCCAACTAAGACCCTACCTAACTTCCACCAGCCTACATCGCTCTACTAAAGAGGGTGTAATGAAAGAATCAGAAGAACCAGAATCAAACAATACAGAGGTAGGAATACCACCAATGTTACCTGTGGTCTCAATGACTGTGCTCTAGTGCTCTACCTGGTAGTTCTCAACCACTACATAAATCCTGTGGCTACATCCCATGTCACCAACTGTCTGGCTCAGAAAATGGTGCCTTACCCTTGTTAGGGTTCTGAAGACAATCTCTCTAGAAATGTCCAGCTACTCCACATCCAAAGAAACCACCTGATCCTCTCTAAGGAGAATCACCTCTAGTAGGTTCCCTAGAAGCCTGTGGTGTGGATCCTGATGATCTAGCTATGGTCTGTTGTGGCCTCTGCTGGCGAGCTCCTGTTGACTGAGCTCTAGGTCCACCTTGTGTCCTGATGGGACCCCTAGGAGGAGGCCCCATGCTTCAACCTCTTCTGTGCATCAGCTCTCTGTGGAGGTCTATAAGGTGGACGAGACTTTTGTTGCTACTGTTGTTAGCCTAAAGGATGACTGTGTCTATCCTCTAGCCACCATGAGGAAGAGGTATTGAACCTATCGATCTACTGTCTGCATCTACTGAATGTGGCTCCTGACTCGGTCTCTAGCCTGTTGGGTTTTACCCCAAGTCTCCTCTGAAATATAGGCCTTCTCGATGGCCTCAGCTAAATTCTATGGACAATGAATCCACACTGCACTTCCAATATCCAAATTTAGGCCCTGGATGAACCTGTGAATCTGCACCTGCTCATCCTGCATATACTCTACATACTGAAGTAGATCTACAAATCTACTCTCATACTCTACCACTAATAGGGAAGCCTGACGGAGGTCATGGAACTCATCAATCCTTTGTTGGATGAACCTTCGTGATAGATATCTACTCCTAAATCTCTCCTCAAATAGCTCCCAGGTCACTGTCTCTAAATCTACATGGAGCTTCTACTCCTCTGTCTTCCACCATAATCCTACTCCATCTCTCAGTAGATGGATCACAACATGATCTTTCGTGTTGCTAGAACAAGGACAAAGATTGAAGCAACCACTCAAGCTCACTAGCCAGGCCTCTGCCTGAAATCCACCTACATCACCTAAGTAATGTGGGCCTGAAGCTTCAGGATCTCCCTGATGTGATCTGCTGCTATGGTCTGTCAGCTTCTAGGTCTCTCTGCATGCTCATCCCTAAGCCTAGGGCTCCGTGACCTCTCTCTATGCTCTGGAACTCTATCACCCTGTCTCCTAGGTGGTAACTCTACTCTGACTTACTTCGCATGGGATTTCTATCCTCTATTCTCCTCGTTGAGTCAAGGAGATACCTAACCCTCAATAGAAGGAGCTCTATCATGACTAGTTGTTTTTCCTCCACCTAATCCTCCACATAGAGTGGCATTAACATCCTGAAGGGTCTGTAGAATCTGAGGTAGGATGGCTACTACACCCTGATCCAGTGGTGGTGGTGGTGGTGGTGGTGAGTCTGAGTCTCTGTGAAGGTTCCTCCTGCTCTGTCTAAGCCTCCTGCATAGACCAAAGTGAGAGTTATTTCATTTGCTAAGTTATACACAGCTTCCATGTTTACTCAAAATATTAAAATTATTGATAGGTTGTTTTCTAGATTTTAGTGTGCTAGGTTTAAGTTTTCATGTCTCAAGTTTTCTAGTGTGGTCAAGGGTCCAAGCCTTTGAACCAATGCTCTGATACCAAATTGTAGTGCCCATTTAAACAACCACTTGAGACCTAAGAAAATAACCTAGGGTTAGCTAGAAAATTATAAGATAATTTTTTTTTATTACAAGTGTCCACAAACAAGTTGTAAGACAACAGTTTGCCACTGGCAGGTTCCGGAACAAATCCTATTTACCAAAACACAAGTTTACTTTATTAACTTATATCAAGTTCACAAGGTTCAAAATTTAGGGTTACATATTTTATTCAGGTTCAGGGAGTAATTTATCCCTATGCCTACTCTCTAACAGGCTTAGATTTTCAACTAGATTTTTCTCTTACTTAACACTTCCAAAATTTCCCTAAACTATTCCCAATGGATAGAAAATTTCCCCACCTTTTCGGTGATATAAAGAAGTCCTCCCAACTCCTTGTAGAACTCAAGATATGAGTGGGCGGAGTTTCTAGGGAAAATTTTCCCTTAGGGGACATGTGGCAAGAGGAGGGGGAAGCTCTTTAGACAGATTGGCAGGTCACGGGGCGGCATAGGGAAATTTTCCCATCGCAAAGCTCAAAGGCACAAAGTATTCCGTGCCCCTGAGGGTCCCCGGGTGGACACGTGTCAAGCCCTAATGCACGACGGAGAAGGGGTGAGGAGTTTGGCAGAGCGACGGGGTATTTTGGCATGTTGCACCTGACAAGGAAGAAAAGGAAGAAGAGTGTGCGTGGGTCTGCACACCCATGGAAGGATAAAGTCTATGGGGGAGGCGGAGATGTGGGTTGCATGGGAGAAATTTTATAATTTTTCCAAGGGCCGAAAACTAAAGAAACAAAGGGGTTCCGCTTACCCGCTGTCAATCCCAAAGTACCACATGGCATGATCTCATTAGCTACGGGCTGGTAGGGCCAAAATGAGAATATTTCCAGAATTTTTTTTCAAAGGATAAAAATTTAAAATGAACTGCACCTCCACCTCAGCCCTTAAAGGACACCTGTCTCCCTCTAATTGGCTGAGGGCCAGCAGAGAAAAACAAAAAAATTTTCCCAAGTAGATTTTTTTAAAAGGATAAGTTTTAAGTTTAAAAGGAGACCGCCCATCCACTGTGCCACGTGGCAACATGTGGTTGGCTACAGGATGGTTGGGTAGTGGGGTAAAATGAGAAAAATTTCCCAAGGTAAAATTTTCAAAGGGATAAATTTTAAAAATTTGTCCGCCCCTCCTAGGGTGCCATGTGCAAGCCACGATTGGTTGCAGGATAGTGAGTGCTACAGACCTTTTCCAGAAATTTTTCCAAATTCAAAATTTAAATTTTTCTATAGTCAAAGTTAATCTTATTATTTTTTTGAATGCCAAATTGAAGAAAAACTTCAAATGGCCATAACTTGAGCTAGAAAGCTCAGTTTTGGGAAAACAAGAACTTTTCGGAAAGCTATCGATGCCCTCTTTGCATAAGAATCATTAATTTTGGAAATTGATGAAGTTTTAGTGGTAAATTTAATGAAAAAAATCTGTAAAGTTTCAATTAGTGAACTGGCAATTTTCAAATTCTCAATTTGGTTAAATTAGAACTCCACCTTGACTCAACATGTTGAACAGACATGCAGGATTAGTCTGGGGAGGATTTAGAGTGTTTTAGGAAGATTAATTTGTCCAATTGATTTCAATATTTAATTTCTCTGACAATAGATAGAAAAACGACCTAAGGAGGAATTTGATTAAATTTTGCAATGGTTATATTATTTCCTCGAGTTTTCTTTGTCAATTTGGATTCCTAAATGTCTTAGCATGTTAAATTTTAAAATTTTTAAGTTGATTACTAAGTCCAGGTCTGAACTGTTCATTTTATTAAAATGTGAATTGCCAGAATGAAGTTTATGGCAGTGAATTGTTTCCTTTAAATTAGTTTATCAATTTTGTCTTGTGAATCTACATATGTTTCCTAAACTTAGTTAAATACATTTGCTTTATTAAAATAACCATTCATTTCTAAATTAAATTGTAGTTCAGATTTCAATTCTAATGCATAATTCAAAAGATAAGAATACATTTTAGCTTTCTCATACGTATTTTCTTTCCATTGCAATAAAACACAGCCTCAATCACCATTTGATATTCCCATTTCAATTACAACAATGTGAATAAGAATGAGCTTGCAAGTTATTTATTTAATTCAAATAGAGAACATCTTTACAATTTATTTCTTTCTTTTAAATTTGAAATACAATAAACCATACATATACATTCTTTTGATTTCTTTACAAACAGAGATTGGAATACATGTCTTTACATTTCTCAATTAAAATTCAAACTTCCATCATCAATACGAATGGTTTCTCATTACAAACATTATACGAATCATCTACTCAAGGTGGGAAAGGTTACAATGAATTTTCTCAAAAGATTGAGATTGTCAAAACTGTATATATTCCTGCTCTGAACAGTAGCATGCTAGTTTCTCCATCTTTTCATCTTTGATCACAACAAGGAAGGTGGAAAGGCAACGCTCTCCACCCAACCAAGACATCCAATGAGAAAGGAGAAGTCATCCTTCCTCATTGGCCCCTGAGCCCCAACCATATTGAAATAGAGAATGAGAATCAACTCATGGCAAAAAGGATTCAACAAACATACAAGCAACATTTCACATGCACAAATTAATAAGATACACATTCGAAAAAAGGACAGTAGTTCACAACTATATTTTAAATTACTCACACAACACATAGGCTTGATCAAGCAAGCCAACAAGAGCAAGGAACTATGGGGAACTACTTATGCCTCCCTATTTGGAATTGGGAATCCACCTAAATCATACTTCCAATAACCATATCAAATCCCATAAACCTTATTTCTCCCAACCCCTCCTTATGCCCCCCCTAAGTTTCTCCCTTATGCCCCTCCATGAGTAATAAATGCAAGAAGTTTTTTTTTCCATCGTGGACCCCAATCCAAAACTCCCTCCACAATAAAAATGGTGCCATTGGAAATCCACATAGCCTTCTCCTACACCATGTCCTAAGCAGTCTACGCAACCAGCCAAGAACACAAAACACATTCACCATTAAAACATGCATGCAAGAGAAAGAAAACATTAAAAACAAGCTCAAGATCCTACCTCTCCATAATGGAGTTTGTTCCAAGATCCACAAGCTTTCCAATTGTCAAAGTGCAGTCCAAAACTAGAAATGTTCAAGCATGCAAAAGACTCAAAACTTCCTCCACAACAAGCTCCAAAACAACAAGAAAAAAATACGCCCCCAAGAGGTAATCAACAAAGTTCCAACAACCATAAACAAGCAAGGAGTTTCACTTTTAAAAGAGAGGGAAGAGAAGAGGATGATGTGGATCCATGTGGGATGCCACATCATTCTTCCTCAACCCCAAGAGGAAAATCAACATCAACCACCAAATCACAATAAATAAAATGACAATATGACTTATATACGCCAAAATGACCCATACTCCAAAACGACTGAATTAAAAAATATGTAAGAGAAGTGCAATTAAAAATTCCAAATTGTTATTTCAAAAATCAACAAAAATGCCTAATTTTAACCTCCAAACCATAGGTATGGTTGGTGAATCATTTTAAGAGGTGTGGGACAAGTTTAACTTGTCCCATAAGCCTCCAAATTTGGCCTCCAAGGACAAATTCGAATTCCTAAGAAGATGAAGTGTCTCACACTCCAAAAATATATCTTACATAACTCTTACATATCTCTTGCACCTTCTTACACATTTCTTACACACTCTTCCAACATTAATATTTAAAATCAACAACTTCATTAATTACATTTCATATCCCAATTTAATTTAATTAAAGTTTAACTATATGATCTCTCACATTAATCTATCACATTTAAATTAATTATAAGAAGGAACACATCACTAATAAAATACATACAACAATAATTAAAAAGGAACACATAATAAAATACATATGCCATGGTCACATATAATGGAAATCGCCCCCATGGGAATCCCTAACAAACACACACACAAAACAATTACCATGGTGACCTTGTTGATTTCACTCGGAAATCTAATATGGTTAGTCTCTAGTCCCCCGACATTGTTGTGATTTTTAACTTGCAAAAATGCAAATACCTGCTTCGGACTCGTGGCCATGTCAGAACATCCAAAATGATATAAACAACATTTCAAAATTATCTAAACACATGAATCACAACAATATCAAGAATTCAACATTATCATTTTTAATTCATAAATCAACTATATCATCATTTATACTATTTCATACTAGGTCTACTCAAAATATCAAATGTCACAAGTCCAAATCAAGATCTATAATATGTCCATGTAAAAGAATATATGATCATCCACATAAGGGAAATGTATCTAGTAATCATCATGCATACTAACTGAATCTAGATCAATAATAATCCATGATCTAACATCTAACCATCATACTAACAGAAGACATAATAGTGTCCATAATATGATTAAGCGTATCAAGATCAATACCTAAATGTGTCAAAGGGAAATGGGCACTACAAGTCCTCAAAGATAGACACTCAAAAGGTTATTAAAATGGAAAACCATTGACCATTTTCATAACAAGTTTCTCAACAAAAAGTTAAGTCAAATGCATTTCTAGACGATATAACGTGTTTCGGGATGTAGAATAATGAGTTGCATAAATTGTATAAGCATGTCATTTACAAGGGCTACGGAATAGTGAGCGCATTGCAATTAGAGCTGAGATTTGACGTCCGTCTCAGATGTTTTTGCATGTTTTAACCGTATTTTACACTTTGTAAAATAGTCCAAATGTCCCTATTTAACGTGAAGGAATTTGTCAAAACCGTCATTATCATTATGAACACATTCAATATAAATATAAGTGCACTATTACATAAATATTAAAATAACATTTTTTTCTGAAAATATATTTATATCGAGCATATAATACCTAAAACTTACCCAACACTCATAAATACAACCAAAAAATAATATATTTTTTAAATTGTTTAATAAGGAAAAAATATTTGACAGAGATAGACAGGATGTTTAACACTCTTTAACGTCATAATTTTTTTACGAGTGGGGTCAGTTGTCAATGATCGTTATTCATTTTCCAAAGAAGGTTATGCGTGAACATTTAGTGTTGTTTTATTAATATTGTGACTTAGTCAATATGGATTATTTTTTTTTCTTAATTTTAAAAGCATCATCGTTTCCAAAAACGATCTATACAACGTGGTTGCTTTCGCCTTCGGCGCCATCACTAAAGGCTTAAAGGTGCATTATTTTTTCATTCTTTTGTAAGTTAGTGGAGTCTATCCTCCTTTAAAATCCTAATTCTTCCTTTAGGTCTATAGAATGTGCAATGACAAAGTATGTTTTAGGGGTATATGCTACATTAAGATAACATTTAAACTTCCTATTTATCATGTTATTTAAATAGATAATATTATGAAAATCTACAAACAATTATAATGCATCCATTATGGATGCAAAAAATTTGTAAGATCTATATGATTCTCTATAATAGTTAGCACTTATATTTGGATTGGTAAATATGTATTCTTGGAAAAAAAATTTGGTGTTATGACCCATTAGCTAGGTTTTTCTCTAAAATTATTGTATAGAAAATTGTTCTGTGAGATTTTAAAGTGGTTTCATCACTTCAAAAAAGGACAATGCTCTTGTAGATATTATTACGATATGCTTATCTAAGGAATGTGTTTTTTCCGTAATTTTTCTTCTAAACACTTTTTTGACATTTTTGTAATAAAGATGACATTTCCCAACATGGATAATTATCTTTGTTTCACCACTCTACACAATTTAAATATACAAGTATATATGGGTATTCCTATTATGTCTGGTTATTGTGGGATTCAAGTTGTATGGTAGAACAAGACAACTATGGGAGGATAATCATAACTTGTTTATTGCCCCAATGCAAAATTCACCAACCTTCAATCTCAATATCAACATGTTGATGGTAAAATTTATGATTGCAAGTAGATATTTCCAAACTAGAGAATCTCACTAACAAAACTGAAGTTCCGTAGGGAGAGATAAGTTCCTTTGTAAACCATGCCACAAAGGACATTGTTTTGTTGAATGCAACTAACATGTATACAACCTAATTGGTTCATCTTTTTTAGCATGTTCTTTACTTTTTGTAATAGGAGGTTTGAAACAAGTTATGAATAACCACTAATGCATATGATAGGGCTTTCCAAACCATGTCATAGGGATCATGCTTTACAATTGTAGGATGTCGATGTCTGCAATGACATTTATTTATTACTCCCAACCTATACCAAAATAGGGGTTAAAATAACACCAAATCATTATGGAGAAGGGACTATTATCATATGTTGTACTTGCAAGTTATTTGGTAGATATGTATGAAAAATTTGGAGCATTAACAAGGCACACAAACTATTGGAAAATTTTCCTAAAAGAAATGCATTTTGATGGACTACAATTATTGTAGGACGTGTAAAATATGGGACGATAAATGAAATTTACAAATGTTAGACTCTACAACCTTTTTCAACATTCTCTTAGCTTATGCCAAAATAGGCAATTGATATTAGCCTACTAGATTGTGGGAGAAGTTGAAGTGTAGGTCTATAGAAAAAATAATGCAAATATTGAAATAATGAGTAGTAGCTACACTTGTTGAATTTCTCAAAATATATCTAATGTATTGTGTAACTAATATGTCTCTCATAATATACCTAACTTTTTATAACTCTCCTAGAAAGTGCAACTAGTGGAGTTATGTACCAAAATTAGCCAATTTATTATGTGCAAAGCAATAGACATGGGATGTAGATACATAGTTAAATGTAATGCTTTGAGGCTATTAGGTTTGGGATGTAGTGTTTGACTTTGTAAGCACTGTAAATATGATGACTAAATCCACGTGAGAAGTTATGGGTGCACCAACCTTGACATATAGATCAAGGATGCTAAGTTTAGTTGACTATGAGATATTTGATCTAATTGGTTAGCTAGAAGATGTGTAAATTAGGGTAGTAGACCATACATTGTAGGGGGGTTATGAAGTTATTAACATGAATATAAATGAAATGCACTACCTAGTCTTAATTGAAAAGAATGGACATATGATGGAAACATGATAGTTTAATATGATGACTAATCAAATGGAAGCACGTCAAGATAATTCTATTATTGTCATACCCATAAACAAGACTTAAAAAAATCCTTACACTATTCCAAAAGAGCCACTATCTCCCTATGTGTGTGATTTTGAAATTTGGTTTAAAGTGGACCATCAAACAAGAATGAAATTTCTAATTTAAATAGAAGCATTGATAATATGAGAGCATAGTACCCTTGTGTAATGCTTAGGAGATTACTCGCTCTGCACAATTAAAGAACCAAATCCTAGATGAAGATCCATAATATGAAATTGTATCTCCTACTAATTCAGATATATGAAGGGTGTATAAAATTATGCACAACATCACAACTATACAAAGTCTAATAGGGAAATCTATATTCCATAGGAGGAATCCTCATCAATTAGCATGGAATCATATGTAGATGTCAATCATTGGATGCATATAGGGCATGAATTCATGAAAATTCACATGTGAATTTGGAAGAAAGACAAATCCCATGATATTTTGGTACACTTAATTTAGATACTTTCCTAATCAAGTATCAAGAACTTGCACCACAAGGAGAAATGGAGATAGGTTCACTAGATTATGTAATAAAAGGATTGACAAAAAACTATTGTCTAAATTAGCATCCATGTTATTTAAACAAATCCATTAAAGCTATAGACTTATGTGGCTTTGGAAAGAAATAAAGGATGTATAATGAAGAGTATTATGGTGTTCACCAGCATAAGGAGATAGTGTAGTGTAGAAGTCAAAAATTCTATGCAACAAAGAAGGAATCCCATGGAGTCATATCACAGGATAAAACAAAGGAGCTATGCACATGAAAGGATGTAGAGTGTGAAGGGAGTGAAAGAAAGCCACATAACATAGAAATGTATGCAAGTAGTGAAACCCACACTAGTTTGAAATACCATGGGATGAAGTAAAGTTTATAATTTTGTGGTATAAGACAAATCCACATAACAAGGTAAAATTCACGAAAAGGCAAAATAATCTATGAGATGATAAACATTGTGGGATAAAGAAACAAGAAAACATGGAATGCAAATAAGTCAGCAAGACGGGTAGCAGGTCATAAATCAATGAAAAGGTTGGGAATGGAACCAAAAATCATATAAGATCCACCAAATAATACCAAAATCCATGGGAGACAAAAGTAGAGATAATGGATCATCTAAAATTATGATGAGTATAGAGAAGTCACGCCTAACTCATTTAAAACATCCAACCACCCCAAAAACCAACATTAAATATTAAACAGAACCAACCTCCTTCCCAGGTGATATGTGTAGACACTAAATTAGGCACTTTGGGTATATATCTAGTCCTAATTGCATACTACTATTCATATGATTCCTAATTAAGAAAATTACTAATTAACCCATGTCTTTGGCTAGTTTTGCTTGCTTTATGTTGCCACTTTTGGTTTTACACTTTTTATAGCCTCTAGTTTGTCTTTTCATATCTCGACATTTCTCATCCTAGACACCAACACCCATCCAGGAAACCATACCCAGGTGCCCACATCCCCCTTTGTGCACCCCCCAACCTCTTTTGTACTTTGTTCACATATTTTATGTCCTTTCTAGCCATTTGGGCATCTTATCTTTTTGGTAGTCAGCATTTTCGGGGTTAATTACAAAATTCAAGAAAGGGAATCATATAAATATAAAGTTATGTGATCATAATAAGGGACCAAACACTAAGCATTAGCTATCACCACCTGTAGGTTGCATCCAAAGGCCATTATCAAGAGCATTCAAGCATCCATCTAGCATCCACACACAAGGGATAAGGGAATGATACTTCTGCATACACTTCATAGATGGGAAAGTTCATTCTTTTATGCACACATCTATTTACATTTATTACATCTAGCTACTTATTTTCTATCATAGTGTGGCATGCACAAGAGCCACCTAGGGCACAATTCCACACACACACATATCGAACTATATTAGGTCTAAAATGTAGTGCAACATTTAGTAGTAAGCTCACTCATTTGACAGCTAAGGACACTCTGAAACCTATCATTTACATTATTTTATTTTTTGGGATTTGATGTGCTTTTGAGGTTTTTGTAGGTCATCCCTTCATTGCAGGTTATTAGTGACCTCAGTGATAATTTTGAAACATAGTAGTGACAAGAAATGAAGGACAAAGTGAACATATTGCGACCCTTGTGAAGGATTGATTTATTGAGGGTTTGATCACTTATAGATGCCCAAAGCAGGTCTTTAGCACTTGCAGGTTCCCCTGACCCATTCCAGGTAACCTAGTTTAGGCAGATCTTGCAATCACACATTTTTCTGAGGATCTAGGTAACATTTCTCCCCCTTTGAGTTCATCAATTCATCACTTTGACAAATTCGCAGATTTGATTGTCACAATTAGCTAAGTCTTCCTACTTCCTCTTTGCAACTAAGGTTTCCTATTTTCTAGCTTAAATTGTTTGGTCATTTATGTATTTCATTACATATTTATTTTACAATGCTGTTACATATTTAGATTAGGCATTTTTATTTATTTATCAATAATTTTTCTTAATCATTTTAGTGAACCCAACTTGATCGAACCCTCTTAGGTATTCATTCTTTTTCCTCAATGGATGCATTACCATCATGAATGTTTCCATCCATACTTATTTGCAACAACAATCTTGATTGTATTAATAAGCTCAAATCATATCCCTTATCTACCACTTATATTAATCCTCACACATCACCTAGAATATGTATATCATAATTTTACTTCCACTCTTTCTCTTAACAAAGATCAAATCAATTTCACTTCAGATGAGTTTCCTTCTTAAGAAGTATTACAACATGACCCCCCTATATATTCAAGTTTGTATCAATAATGTCAGGGTCAAGCACACCTTAGTTGACAATGGGTTTGTCCTCCACATCTATAATATTGATTTTTCTCCATCAATTAGGTCTTTCTGAAACTTCTTTGGCTCCTTCAACAATATCTATTTGTGGATTTGACAATATCCCCAAATGTGTCTTAGGTACCATTGATCTCCCTATCACTATCAGTCTGTGTACACTCACTATTCCATGCCACATAATTCCCAACAACATCAATTATAATATTCTCTTGGGGCGGCCTTGGATCCATGCTATGCATGCAGTCCCCTCCACTCTTCATACATGAATGAAATTTCATTATCTTGAAGTTTTTTATGATGTTCTAGCTGATCCATCCCATTTTTACATATTTCTATTCTATTGAGAAATCCAATAATATTCTTGTGTTCTTCTGCTTTCTACTCACAGATTTTTCTAAATATGGCTCTAGGATATGAATATTTTACACCACTATGATTTTCTTCGATAGGGTCTTAGGCCCGCAAGGACAAGGAGTCATAACACCTTGGGATCCTTCCCATACAATATAAAAAAAAATTGTTTGGGATACCATCTTCAACCTCTCCCTAGTGTAGATGCTTATATGGCCTTGTATATTTCTTCACTTCCTCCCATACATCCGTAACTCATCAGTGGTTCTACTTCTACTGCTTGGGATAATTTCTCCTAAAACTTTTTCTACTAATCAATTCTCTTCTGGAATACATGGGAGTTTGCAATCAATTCCATTATTTTCACTATAAGGAGGAGTTCTTCATCATCTCTCAATTCTATTGCTTACTTTAGAGAGTTTTATAAACCTACTGATAGTTCCAATCCTTCTAATACGATTCCTATTAACCCATACATTGAGGATTAGATCATCTCTTCTCAGTGAATATTCCATTCAATATAACCTTGGTAAATCCAGACAACCCATGAACAACTTTTTTATCTCCCTCTCTCACGCCTTCAGGATCACCTTAAGATATAAAATAAGTTCTTCACCCGAATTCTCTGAAATTTTACCATGGGACTATAGTGATATGGCTAGGTATTGATAAATCGGTTTTCATGCATAAAATTATTCTTAACCATGGTGTAAAACAAATCCAATAGAAAATACACAAAATGTACCACTTGAAATTTGGTTTTCACTCCTGGTCAAAATGAAGAAATCCAAGGACTATTGGATGTTGGTTTTATTCGTGTTGTTGATTATCTTGAGTGGGTATCTAACATTGTACCTGTTATAAAGCCAAATGGTCGAAATCCACTGTTTAGGGAGCACAAAACATTTTGAATGATTTAAATAAATATTTTCCTAAGGATAAATTCTTTTTACCCCACAGGATGCCATTATCGATTCAACAATCGAATATGATATTCTATCCTTTATGGATGGCTTCGCGGGTTACAACCAAATTTTGGGGTCCTGAATAAAACCAGTAGACAAAGATAGAACTTATTTCACTACACCATGGGTGAACATTTTAGTCTACACTTTCATTCCCTTTGTTCTTAAAAATTCCTAAGGCCACTTTTCAACGAGCAATGATGCATATATTTCATGATTACATTCACAAGATTATTGAAGATTATGTTTATGATAAACTGGTTAACTTGTGATGCCATTCGACCCATGCCAAAGATCTAATCTATGCTATTTGAACTCTTACAATAATATAAAGTATACTTGAATCCAAAACAATGCATTTTTGGTGTCAACCATGACTGTTGTAAAATCCTTGGATACATTATCTCGTACAAAATGGCATTGAAATAGATCCTAACAAGATTAAGGCCATTGTAGATATGCCTCCACCTCAAAATTTACATCAACTATGATCATTACAAGGAAAAATTCAATCTATGTTAATGGTTCATCATACACTCTTACAAACTTGATAAAAGCCAACTATTCACACTGCTTGACGAAGAAAGATACTAAGTTTGTATGGGATGATCACTGCCAGACAAAAAAAATTTTCCACTGCCATACTAAGAATATCATTTTAAATCCACCTATCTTAGTCCCTCCCATAGAATTATCTATCCTTTTTTGTTATATATTTTGGCCACGTTTTCATGCCTTAGGATCCCTCCTTAATAACAACATGATGATTCTCAATGCAAAAGGGAAATCTATTACATCAATGTGGACACTAATCTCTTATGACTGCAACTACAGTTACATCGAAAAGCTATGTCTCAGCCTTATTTTTGTAGCAGACATATTATTCCATTACCACTCTTAATAATGAGGTACATATCATTACCAAAGCTAGACCCCATTATGATACCTCTTGTCTCACACACATCTCTAGTTGGACGTCTAGTGTGTTGGGTCACACTCCTTACTAAATTTGATTTCAAATTCATACCAAAAAAAAAACCTGTAAAAAATGCCAATTCATCGCAGATCAATTAGTTGAAGCACCTCTACTTGAAAGCATATATCCTATATCTAATTCCTTTCGTGATGATTTCACTACTTATGCCATCAATTCTTATACTTAGACAATATATTTTGACTTGTCTCAACATGTCTCTCTGGCACTAGTTTTATGATAGTATTCATCACTCAAACGCATGGTTATACACGTTGTCACCTCATTTAGACAGATCTGAACACTCACTCGAAGTTTGCGTAACCTCTAGGTCCCTCCTTTGTTATGCTTACCAAGGTGTTAGAATGCAAGTTCACCATATTTATAACCAAGACATTAAATCATGCATAATCAGTTAACATAGCAATTTGGAAAGGACATATAATAAGGAAGATAAGTAATCTAAACAAGAATTAATATCAATTACATCTTTATAACACCATCTTCGAGACATATCAACTATCATTATCCAACCATAAGTATCCAGCATAAACTAGTAATTCATTACATCACAAGATCTAAATACATATGATAGTCATTATAATAGGGCGTTGGTCCATGTGCGTAAACATGAACCGTAACTCTGTAACAACATAAATCTACTTATACACACACAATTTGCACTCTCAATATCTCTCTCTCAACAAATATATACATCAGGTTTAAACATATAGGGGGGTGGGTACTTTCCCTTCACTTCCCATGCACTCTCCTAATAATAGGCATGCTGACAAAAAATAACTTGCATTATTTCTTTCCTAAAATATCCATGTGTACAAATCTTGCATGCTTTTACAAAGATAGTGAATAATAGAATATCATAAATATATATCATGATTTAATCATATTATTATCTCTCTCCATCTGTGTGCCTTATATTGATCTACATGTGTTTTTTCCAAATATAGCTCTTTTCTTGCATGCCAAGTAATCATGATTTAATCCTTTATGTGGTAAACAGTCAACCTTGCTTTTCCTATTTTTAACCTTTCTGGGAAAATTTTCTAATTCATCTTTCCTTTTTATCCATACGCACAGCCTCCATCGTTAACACATGGTACCTATGCACGCACCCCCTTACACACTACCATGTTCTCCTACATGTGTGTGTTCATGCACGTAAGCCTCTTTACTTCTTAGACATGTAGTCAATTTATCGAACCAACAAAGGACAAATAATTCCTATGAAAAATCAACATGCACTATGAAACTACCCCAAGAAAAGATATATGCAAGGGAAGACAAACATGGTAAGAAAACCAACTTTGTTAATGAAGGAAGATCACAAGAGAATCCGCATGTCAAATGTTATAACAAGCAAGCACTAAAGTAGGATTTTTTGTAGTATAGTTTCCAATGTTTAGTATTTTTGAGTTATTCACAGTTTTTGGATTTTTCGATTTTGAATGTTTAGGATTTTCAAGGGTTTTTTGAATGTTTTTATATTTTTGAAGGATTTTTGAAACTATGTAAATGAATAACCAAGTGTCAAGGTTCCCCCAGCGATAAGTGATAATATACAAGGGTAAATCCTGCACATATATACGAGAACAGGATCATCCGGATCAAGGGCCAATAAGGATAGGTTCAATAAGATGATGAACTTAAACCAATTAAGAGCTAATAAAGAGTGACCTTTCCCCTAGTGCAAGTTTCCCAAGAAATATATGATACAAAGAAGGAAAATATTTTTTTATTAAAATGGTGAAATTTTTTCCCTCAAACATGGAAAAAAGGAAATTTTATACACATGGATGTTCTAAACGAAGTGGAAGAACAACGAATGTTAGGAAAGGATATGTAATATTTAGATAGAAGGCTCACGATGAAAAGGTGATGAGACAAAGGCACAAATGAAGAGACAAAATAAGGGACTAAAATAAGACTTTGAACAAGGTACAAACAATACTTGGTAGCATACTAAATCTGTTTTATCATAGAGATCCAGTGTATGCACGTGGAAACTAATTACTTCATAAAGGGAATATTTGATAGACAACAAGTGAAGAAAAACTAGCCAATGTGCATGAATGATTTATTTTGAAAGGTGATTTACGAATGGAGGGTGGGAGGGGAGCCATACATTTCTCTACTTTCAACTAGGATTCCATAGCCCTCATGAATATGTATTTGATTCTAGTCACAACATTTCTGTACTACTAGCTAGGTGTCCATATCCTGAAAGAGATACTAGAAATACCCATAGAGAGAGTTATATATTGATTTGATTTTTACTTTTGATTTTTGATTTTTTTTCTTTTTAAAAATTGATTTCATGTCTCTCAATTGTTTTTGATAAGGGATTAAGAACCTTTGATGGCTTGATGGAAGGATCTGTGGAAGTGATTGTGATGAAAACAATTGGCTAGTGTTAACAAATACATCCAGAAGGTCTTAGTAACAAGTTTATTAAATGGATGATAATGATAAGATATCTAAGAGGTCAGTCATTATTTAAAATACCAAGGTGATTAAAAGAACAAGATCAAATAGATACTATAGAGATAAATTTCACACAACGAGCATGAATAAACTAACCAAAAGATCATCAAAGGGATGAACATGGTGGGAGACTTGTAGAGGAATATAGAGAAAAGAATGAACATCCATGTGTATGCAATACCTGATTGTAATGTTGGGACCAACAATGTCACTCCACATGATAGGATCAAACACCGATGTTTACGATTTATTTGATGAGGGAGACTAGGATATTTTTTTTATCAAGAGTGATATGATCTCCAATCTAGATGATATTGGGGAGATAATACTCAATAAGTGAGTTTGACTTACTGTGAAACATGTATTTTATATGTGGGGTCTTGAGTTCTCCATCCATATGTTTTTTTCACTTTGTGTAAAACTTAGTGGTTCTATTGGTGTGATTTCTTGAATCAATTTTGATTTTTAGAGTTATGGGTATTGGATTTTTCTAGATATTTGTATTTCTTTGTATTTTTTATGTTGGATTGATGAAGAAACTGTATTAGTTTCATATAAGATAATGCATGATATTTTTTATCCCCATAAGTGGGATAAGAAGACGGAAGTTTAGGATTGATGATAGGAGTGTTATGGATGATAGTGGGCTTGCCAAAATTATGAATAGAAGGATGATATAATGAACGAAGATCATGTGGTCTAAGGATTGAAGGAAATGAACAAGCATGAGGTGGCCCAAGAATAGAAGTTAACAATATACCAGGAGGTGGACCAAGGATGAATGGTAATGGGCTAGAAGAAAGCCTAAGGGGAGAAAAAAAATAGACCACCTAGGAGTGTCCCATAGATAGAGGATGATGAGATAGAAGGAAACCTAATGATTGGAAAATTATGGGATACCTAGAGGTGTCCCATAGATAAAATATGATGTGCTATAAGGAATTCCAATGATTTAATATGATGGGATACCTAGAGGTGTCCCATATATAAAATATGATGGGCTACTTTAATTTTTCTCAATCTTAGTATAAGGATGGGCTACTTTAATTTTTCCTCTTAGTAGAAGATAGAAGGAAGCTCAATGATAGTAGATAATGGGCTACCAGGAGGTGGGCCACAAGTATAAGATGAAGGGGCTACTAGGATGTGGCACAAGGATAGTTTTTAATTGAGGAATTGTGATATGTAAGGAATGATGGAGAGATGATAGTGTAAATAATGGATCAAGGAGAGACCCCATCCATTTTGTAATGTAATGGGAAATGGGATGGAAGAATAAGAGGTGGATCATCTTCAATGATCTCGATATCTTCCTCTATTTATAAACCATAGGACTCAACCTCTTCCCCAAGATGTGCGTACGTATCGAGGTCAAAAGAGAATCCTTTCTCATGATCTTCTAGATGAAATTCATTGTGTAAGTCCATGAATTCACTAATTACTTCTTCATTTTGAAGTAAATAAATTGGAAAGTGTGGTGGATTAATGACTGAAGATTGGTTTGATGGAAGAGGACCAACAAGTGTTGAATATTTGGAATATGTTTGATGATGGATATGATGGGAAGATGACTCAAGAGACGAAGAATATTTGGATTCAAATGAATCAAGTATTAAATTAGATGATATTTTGGGATAGGTTGGCATTGGGTTTCCTATAATATTGCTTTGCGTAAATATAAGAAGTGGATTATGTAGCAAGTCAGCAGATTGCGACGTATCGGTCGAATTGGATGATTGCTTAGAGGAATTTTGAGTCACACAGATCTTCAAAGGAGGAAGAATTCGTTGAGGTGAATGATAAAGGGGGTCATGCAAAAGAAGGGGGACCATAACTCAATAGTATAATTAGAAAAATAATGGGGAGAATTTGTGTCAACACAAATATTTAGAGGAGGAAAATTTCATTTAGGTGATTGATTATTCCTGAGATTAAATTTTATTAGATGAGGCTTATGATACTAAGAGGAATTGGAAGAATAGAGTGGATTAGGAGATGAAGATGGAGAAGTGGAAGATAGTATGGGTTCCTTATTATGAAGAACCAATCAAGGTTTAGTCATGATGGGAATCACGTGATGTGAATACTGAAATCTAGGTTCCCTATTGTATTAAATGTGAGGAACCATATGATATCCAATCATGGATGGCATTGTTGGGACTTAAATGCCTAGATCTATATTTTTTTATTGAAATCCTTCAAATGGAAGGAAGATCCATGTTGATTTGAGTAGAATAACAACTACAAACTAAACATTGTGCAAGGATGAGGGTTTTGATATAAGTCTCAAAAGGAAATCTAGGAGAAACATAAATCATAACAACACAATTTCAATAATCAAGTAAGCTTGGATAAATTAGCGTCACATGGAATCCAATATAAATTGGGTAGCATAACGATGCCAAAGTGATAAATCTCTAAGTATATGGGATATACAACCAAGGAATATCTAAATAGATATATACAAATATGCACAACGTAAAAACTATCAAGTAAGAAATATCTAAGTTTCTAATGATATATATCAAGGAACATCTAAATAGATCTACTCAAATGTGGGTAGCATAGCAACGCATTGTCAATAGCTTAACCAGATCAAAATGATCCTTCAAGTATCAAAAGGGGATCATTACAACATAAACAACATAACAATACAATGCCAATACATAAATCAAGTTTCAAGGAAATCAAAAGTAAGTATCGAAAAGGGATTAGTACAATGCGAGCAGTGTAACAACTCACTTCTAATACTCAAAGATATTTTTTTTATGTAAACAAGGTCTAAGTACCCAGAATATAGTTTATATAATGCCATCAATGTAACAATACGATGTCAATACCTATATCAAGTTTCAAGGAAACAAGATATAAGTACCGAAAAGGGATTGGTACAATGCGAGCATCATAATGACCATAAGAGGAAAGTATCATAGAGATGAAAGGTCCCAATGTTGGTTTGAGATAGACTACTAAAATATGAATATGTACCAGCACACTTTCAACACTTAAATCAAGATCAAAAAGAGGAACAAATTTAAGTGGGTGTAAATGTGGTGGACACAAATTCAGAAGAAATTCAAGTTTCTTTCTTTTGACCAATAATGCCAAAAAGAGAAAAAAGGAAAATGTATGAGTGGGGATGAAAAGAACAAGGCCCAAATTTCGTTAGAGTTTCACCTTGTTCGAACAAAAAGTTTTTAACTTCAAGGAATTTTTGCTAAGTATGATTCACAATGAAATATATATGAAGAAAAACTTTAATGGACTCTTGCCTTGTTCAAAAAACAAGGTTACGACTCCAAGAAAGTATTTCTTTATAATAGATCTTTGAAAAATGATTGGATATGGTCGAGTTGGCACTAATGCCAAATGTCTCCTAGGATTTTGTTCTCAATACTCACCAATAACTTGTCTAAGAGAGGTACACTTTTCTAGAATAAATCCTAGAAAAGGGACTATTTCCCCACAATCAAATTAATGAAAGAGGCCTCATACGGAAAATATTTAGCACTCCTCAAGGGAATTTCTAGTCAATTAGGTGTTGGGGCACTTCCCATTTCATCAACCAGTTTTATCATTCCTCTGGTAATCATCATAATGATTTTTATGGCTTATGCCAAGGAACTTCCCACAGTTTAAAGATGATGGTTTTAAGCCTTTATCCAAACTTGAAAATATTGTGTGAGTGAATGATGTGGTTTTTTTTATCTTTGATTTAAAATGGGATTTTGCACGTCATTGGAAACATGCACACAGTGTAGTTAGTGTTTTTTATTCCATCTTCAACAAGAAATTGGTCCTACACATAAAGGTTTAGTATTTTTTCGATGAAAAAAGAGGATCATGATTACTTTTTTATTCTCAAGGTTTCTAGAAAGTGCAAGATAAGTGCATACACAATGTCGAATCTAACTAAGTAGAAATGGGAAAAACTTTAACCAATGAAAATTAAGTGTTTTGAAAGATTGATTCTTTAAACAAATTAAATGATGAATTTTTGCAAGTAAACCAAAATGTTATAAATGAATATCAAATTCCTTTTTTATTCCCAAGATCACTTGAAAGTGAAAAATAAGATCATACATGAAACTTGATCTAACTTTAGAAAATGGAAACAACAAACATTATCAAAGAATTTTAAGTGTTAGAAACTGATTTTTAAATAAAAACTCAAATGATTAGTTTTTCCATGAAAACTATCAAAATATCAAGTGTTAGCCATATTCCAAATCACAATCAAAATGTTAGAAAAGCATCCAAAATCATTTTTTTTTCTTATTCTCAAGATCACTCGAAAGCATAAGAGAAGAGCATACGTGGTTTCGATGAATTTATAACAAAAAGGATTTCCAAAAAATATTTAAAATGATAACACCATTTCTAAAAATGATAACCATAATGTTAGAATAATATCCATAATCATATCCATTTCTGACTCTCAAAGTCCGCTCAAAATATCAAGAGAAGAACATATGTGGTGTTGATCAAATTAAAATGAATCTAACATGGAAAGAAAATGACCAATTTTATAAGAAATAAAACCCTGTATTTTTTGTAATCCTTAAATTTATTTTTTCATTACATATTTCACCTCAAAACCTTTCTATCGAAAAAAAAATATTCGTTTCGAGTTCGAGAGAAACATTTATGGCCTTCGGAAGATAGATTACGTATATGTACTTATACTCGTGGGTATACACTTAACCCTGTACTCAAAATGTAAAAAAAATGTCCTAAAATATGCAAAAATATTAAATTTTTCCCACCAAGATTCAATTTCGATAGCAACCCATCTCCTTAATTACATGTGAAAAGAAGAATCAACATTATCAAACACTAACCTACATCCTAAAAAACTTAATATTTTCAACAAATTGACAAAACTAGCATGTAGAATGATGAACAATGAAGTTCTAAAAATGAAAACATGGGGAAAGCTTAAATTTTCTCATCAAAATATAATTTTGAAAATAATTTGTCTCCTTTATACCTACAAGGAATACTCAACACATTAAAACTCAAAAAAACATGCTTAGATACACAAGTTATGTCTATATATTCAAAAACAGGGTTAGTATGTAAAAAGAAACTTAACCAAAATAAAGAATGTGTGTGAGACAAAGGGATGTCCCACCGGGAGTGCTATACACATGCATGATAAAGAAGCTAAGCTAATGAATAGAAACTAACACCAAGTAGTTTCAAATACTAATGTAAGATAACAACATCATGATAAAGCCATTAAAAGCAGAAGCTAATATATTGCATCTAACATTAAAAACATGAAATGTTAAGTCATATTTTGATGTTTTCGATGGGATTTGGACTGTAGACACCTCCTTTAGCAAACCATACATAGCCACGTGCAATCAAAATGACTTCTCCAAGGAAGAGGAAGAGGTCTCACCAATATGGCTTAATTGCCATTTATGGTTATCCTCCTACTACTCTTACCAAGTAGAAAATTCGGGGAGTTTGCTAGATCAATAAGTTTTTCCTATTGGAAAATACACTTATCTTATGCATATGTGTAAAGGTGTAACCTCAAAAGGTAGCGGGTAGGGTTTTTTATATATTTTTTCAAATTGGAGAATTTGTCATCCTCGTGAATGTGGGATAAAATAACTTTATGGATTAGCAAGTGCTAAATAGAATAAGAAATGATTAAGTATGATTAGGGGAGGTTAATTAGAATTTATAACTTAAGTGAGTTGGGTGTGATTTAAATTAATCAATTAGATTGATTAATAGACCCAGTTAGGCTTGTAAAAAGCCAATTAGAGAGAAGTTGATGGAATCTTAAGGATGAAAGAGGGGGAAAGACCCAATAGGAGGGTAAATTCTTATTCATAGGATTAATTAATCAATATTGGTCAATTAATTAATTAATTAGAATATGATTATAAGTAATGAAATAGTGTTAATTTGCATCCAAAATAAAGGGGGGGACTAGTTAATTAACGAAGTCTAGTCAATTGACCAAGAAGGAAGGGAGTGCTAGCTAATAAGAAAGAAAGACACTAATTATAACTAAATGAAAGAAAATATGATAAGAAGTGAAATTTTAGTGTTAAAAATGCATAGCTAGATTTAGGTGTCTATAGTAATGAATAATTTGTGCTCCCCATTAACATCTCCATATCACTGACATTTTACACGAGAGTGTGATTTACAGTAATAGGGGTCAAAATAAAAGTTGGAGGAATTCCAACAAGATCCAAATTTGAAATCCAATATAAATTTAGACATACATTGGGGCTGCTTATTAAACACCAATAAGTTTTTTGTAAATTGTAGGTTCCAACAACTCACCCTTACACAACAAAAAGAAATGGAAAATTTATAGAAAAATAGAGAAAAGGGGATTCGATTTTTTTTAAAAATACGACACCAACATTTTAAATTGGACTACATTTAATTTGCTAGATAAGATGAAGACCTGAATGGAAAGTATCCATTAAAATGGGGAAGTTCAAAGTGGGAATTTAATATGTACATGTCCCACACCTATTACATAGCTCAAATTATACCTAGCAAAATAATATCTTCTATACGTACTCTATTTTATTGGCTCAACCTCATTCATATTATATATGTGAGTGCATGTTAGAGTAGGTATTTACCTTAGCTCATGTTCACCTAGGTACTTTATTTACCCATACATTGAAATCCTTAGCCCTTAGTCATATGGTTTGGTCGTATGAGGGCTTCAAAGCTTCTGATTCCTACTATTAGGTGCTTAGCTCTAGCCCCTTTCATTTTATCTGTGTGGTGAAAAATAGAGCATTTTATTTTTTTTTAGTGGAAACTAAAATAAATAGCAGAGCATAATCTTGAAAATTTTGTATCGTTTGATCGGAAACTCAGCTTTGAGTGTCATTTTTTGCAATAAGTGTTTATAGTTTCGTTCTCTTTCCATTGTAAATATTTATTTTGAGAAGCACACTATACTTATAAATTTCCATATTGTAACACGTACTCATTATAAAGTGCCAAAATCTAGGGTGGCTTTTGTTGCATTGTTTGGGGGTCTTGTTGCATTTCGTTTGGCTCTTGCATTTCTTTTGGTGATTTTGAGAATGACATCTACTTCTACATTACATCATGTTGAGGCATTAACAACACATAATTACCACATATGGAAACCAAGAATGGAAACAATAATTAAAGTGGAAAGTATTATGGGCTTTAACTTCTTCAGAATAACTAGTGCTCAATAGAAAATATGAGAAATTTCAGTAGCAGTGCAAATTTGATGAGTGTATGGGTTTGATATGCAAACTTATGTAAGTGGTAGTCTTTTTTTTCATTTGAAAAAATGTGACTCTCCTTTAAAAATATGGGATAAATTGGAGAATTTATTTGGTAAGGTGGATCATATGAGAGCCATGCCACTTAAAATTGAGATCACTTCTCTTAATCGTGAAGATTTTGCAGCAATTATAGACTATCTTACCAAGTTCAAGCATTTTTTAACATAGTTGAAGGGTAGTGGAAGAGATAAGAAATATGAAGAGTATTGATTATATCCAAGTTGAGAGGACCAATTCAAATATTTTCTTCTACCTTTCTCTCTAGCATGGATACCTTACTGTGCCACATTCAAAATGTCTGACTTAGAAAATTTTTGTGAAATACTTACTAGGGAAGAATCCAAATTGTCTCACCTTGAGTATTCCACCTCTCAAAAGGAATTAGTTACATCTAAACCTAATGTAGACACCCAAATTGGGTCACACTCCCCTTGGTCCCCTTTTGAATAACTTACTTTTATATATTCACCTAACCATGGACCCGTTTACCCCACCTTAATATTAATTTAATTATCTATAATTAAATTAATACCCATCCTCACCCCATTCATTAATTTAATTACTTTAATTAAATTGATGCACACCTGACCTAGACACCTCACCACAAATATATTCATAGCATGTTCCATAACTAACTAAGACTTATCCCTACTTACCTTAAAGAGCTAAGACTTAATATAACCCTAAAATCACATGCCTATTCTTCCTCTAACCATATTCTCGCTTATTTAAGCACAACATTCCATTTAGACCCCAGATCAATAGAACAAAGCTGGCCAAAATGTTTACCAAATTTTTTCATTTTAGTAAACCTAGGATTTCCCGCCCTAACCGACACCAGTTATACCGTAGAACCGATGTCGGTCACCCTAACCATCATCGGTTACCATATAACTAGTTTGGTAACCTTGTTTGAGGGGTTGGCCATATATTTGAGTTTCAGGAGCAAAGGAGATTTGTATTGAAGCAAGAACCAGAGCCCTTTCACATGTAAGGACAACCATAGCCAACACCACGAGATATCTGATGGTGTTTGATCCATGGTAGCATTCCAGGAGACATTGACACAGTTCTGACCACCGTTTCACAAGCTAGCCATCATCATCATCCAAATATCAGACATGAATGCACAAGTAAGTTGTTTTCTTGATCTAGACCACTTCATATTTCTTAGATAATAAGTGTTTTCATTTCTATTTGCTAGCATCCATTTGCATCTGTATTCCATTGTCCCAACTCTCCTATAAAACCTACCATTTCCACCCATATAACCATTTGATCACCTAGGTCTACTTCCTAAGTGTCCCTGAGTGTTCCTAACCTCCATACAGTCCTTTCCATTCCTCGTTACATCTCTGTGTGATCTCAAAAAATCTCTATAGCCAGATTTTATTAAGTCTCTTGTCATCCCTCCTTTACTGACATCGGTTATCCATGATTGTCGTTGGTCCTTTCTAAACCGTCATCGGTCATACCAGACCGACATCGGTCTCTATGTTTAGTGACCCTGCTAAAATAGAAACCTAACAACCTCCACCCAAGTAGTCTAAATAACCCATAATTTGACCCTGACCTAACCCAGTACCTTGACCGCTCACTTTTCTCCCAAACTTGATCATAGCTTAGCCTATTATGTTAAATTTACTTATTGTATTTGGATGAGATACTTAAATCATATTAACTATAGTAGGACATTGTTCATTTACATTATTTCTTGCAATAAATTGTTTCAAATAGTGGGTTGACTGCCTCCAAGGAAGTATCACACTTCTCGGATCTAGCATACGCTAGGCAGCCCACTGGCATATATTGTTTCACTCCTTCTTTTGTGGTCTTGTTTTGTATTTCAGGTAGTTCCTCCTAGCCTAAAGGAAGATCTCATAGTCAGCATTGGATTGAGAAGTCAGGATGTGCACAACAACCTCCAACCTACCCTTACAATAGGTATTCCTCCTTAGCCCATGACCCTATCTATTTCGTCATTCAAAATGTAAAGAAAATACGGTGAAATATTTTGGCATGCCCGGTGGGACCCTCCCTTGGGTTCATTGCATTTTTCTTCATATAGAGATTTTTTTTTGTGTGTTTCTTTCTTTTCTAATGCTACACACTTAATCTTCTCCCTGGTAATATTCCTTTCTTCTAATTATCTAAACGACATTTTTCATTTGGTGTTTAAAACAGACTACTTCTTCCTTCTTGCATTGCATTAGTGAAAAAGCATTCCTCTTCTCGTTCATCATTTTTCTTCATCAAATATCATATTTCGATTTGGGTTTAAAACATTTGCATTGCATTATGATTTTTTGCATTATAGCTCACATTAAAAATGAGAGCAACCTATATGCTGGAAGTCATGCCTAGCTGATGGTTGACACAATTGAGTTGTAGAAAGCACTCTCTTTCTCCTTCTACCAAAATTGCACAAATTTGAATATATACATTTTCTTAAATGACATCGTACCTGGGAATGCCTGTCAACGATCATATGATCAGAGGATTGGCAGTACTCCCTAGCTAGTTCTATTTTTCCATTCAACCATCAGAGAGGGCCCCCCCACACCATAACATAACTTGAAACCTCACCTTTCAGATATCCTTCTTCGTAGGCCACCTTCCCAACCAAAAAATCTGTTCGAAATTCACATGGTCAGTTCTAAACAACATAAGCTAAACAAACAACAATAAAAAAATTCACTCTTACGATCGTGTTTTTTCTTAACTTTGTTCTTGACTTGTGTTTTGAGGTGTGAGGCTACAATTCTATATTTTCTTTCTTCCTTGCATGCTCCACCATCATAGTTGGTGTATTCTGACTCTATCTGAGTGTGTTAGGGCCTCGTCTTATCATTCTCAGATTTCTAGGTTTGTTTCTTCACTTGATTTAATTCACAAAATCCAATCTTCTTCATTTTTTTAAATTTCACAATAACCCACGTCAGTCCAGCGACCGCTATCGGTTTACATCTGACAATTGTTGGTTAACCTAATCGGTGTCGGCTTCTGGATTTTATAGTTATTTGACCTAAAAATCCTTCATCTCCTATTATGTTCTATTTTCGGCCCTCAGGGCACCATCATATCTCCCACTGCTGATATTATTGTCATACACATTTTTCATCTTGCACCGTCATCAATCATGTTTCACCTTCTTTGAAACTGGTATTCTTCAACAAAGACTGGTATCAGTTACTATAACCATCATCAGTTTTTGTTCAACCATCATTGGTCATCCTGACCAATGTCAGTTTCTGTGTTTACATTAAAACAGTGATCATATTTACCCTTTGAGCCTCATTTTTCTTTTCTACCACTATCTTCTGTGTCATTTACAGAATACAGTCTTACCAACACAACACTTATCCACATGTTGTTGACTCACCTCCAAACTAACATTCTCATATTCCATGCCAGCCGCCATCCACTCCTACCTAGTCCCTCGCCACCTTCTATCTTGTCATCCATGGATCCAACCCAACCTATCACCATTTCTACAAGCAGTGAGGAGTTTTCACGACTCCTTGATCATAATCCCGCGGCCTTATAATACTATCTCTCCCACTCATCCACTCAGGACTCCTTGGGATAGTTGATATATGGCATGCTCGTATCTATCTCTACTACCCTTGTCCCCACTTCTGTATTGGCCCCTAATAGCTCGACATTACCCTCACCCACTTTTCCCCTAGTGGTTTCACAACTAGGACCCGCACTAGCTATGACTGTTGCATCTATAACATCTGTTGCACCAGTAATATTAGTTGTTCCTTCATCGACCACCCAGAGCATAGCCCCATCTGTGCCTATTATCTCACATATACCAATTGAAATGTAACCACCCATGGTGTTAGTGACCCCTACCCCATTCCATAACCTTGTTCTCTCCATCCCGCAATCTTTTTCCCTAATCAATACTAAATTCACTTCGACTACCCCACCTACATATACATATTATCAATAGCCCCTGATCTCGTTCGTCACTTATTCTGGGTATATGTCCTTAATGATAGTCCCCCATTCACAACCCTCCTATTCGGTATCACCATACGCTGGAATACCACCCACATCAAATGTTCAGTATCAGCCCTCTTATACCATAGGAGGCATCCATCCATCACAACCTACTAATGACCTCCTCAAGTTGATGATGGAAAATATGCAGACATTAGAAGATTCAGTTTCCGGCTCACACAATTCTCTCACCTATGATGAAATATATAATGAGCCCATTCATCCATCCATTCCCATCAGCCCATACCCCGTACATTGGGAAATGTCGAAATTCAATCACTTCAATAGAAAAGAAGACCCACAACAACATTTGCAATCTTTCAAACATGGGTGTTACCTGATTGCCCACAATGACACTTTACTTCATACGACCTTTTCAATGTCTTTGACGGGGCTTGCATTAGACTTGTACAGTGGGTTACCTAGACATTCTATCTACTCATTTAATCAGGTAGCCCAAGCCTTCTTAGACCACTTCTCGACTAACATTGTCAAGAATTTTACCATGACTAATCTCTATTCTACACGAAAATACGATGACAAGTCTATCACTAATTTTGTCACTCATCGGCGCAGCCTAATTAACCAGCTCACCTTCCAATTGCCTCAAACCGAAATCATAGAAATTTTTACTCGGGCATATGCTAGAAACATCTTCTTGACCTTACAAGTTCAAACCTTTTGCACCTTCGATGAAGCCTTCACCATGGCACAAAAACTAGAAATTCATGCCATCGAAGAGAAGAAAATTCAGCTATGTAATAAAAATGATGCATTCAAATAAAATTATGCTTCTTCATCTTCGCAACCCCATAATAACTATTCAAAAGCCAAAGGATTTTCCAACGTGGTAGTTCTCAAGGCTAGCCCATCTCACCCATCTAACCAAGCCAAACTTTCTTCTAATCTCTCTCTCACCCAAACTTTTCAATTCAGACGAGAACAACGAAATTATACCCCAATAGAGGAGCCTTATTATTATGTCTTGGAAAATTTTCTTAAGGTTGGGGCCATCAACCTTCCACCCATTAAACCACACACTGGTTTTGACCCTTCTCATCCTACGCCCACATGGTATAAAGAGAATTAATTTTTCAACTATCATCGGGTCAAAGGTCATAGCGATGGTAACTGCATCACCTCAAAAATATAGTCCAAGAAATGCTAGACAATGGAGATTTATTCTTGGATAACCCAAATGCACCATTTAACCAAAATTTACACATCTTAAAAAATCCATTCCCAAATCATGCTCCATCTTCCAATCAAACTGGTGAAGCTTTAACCAACGATAGTAACACCTGTGAGGTCCATGCTATTTTTGATGACATACCAGTTGTTTCCCAATTACCTCTCATTCCTTGCATCAATGAAATCCTAGCACCATTTTCCCAACCTATACAGGAGCCTGCTTCATCTACTCATCCACCCAAAGAGGATTCCCCTTCATCTCCCCCTTCACCCATGAAGGAACCCATAGTTAGCACCGATCCTACTTCGTCACTCAAATTTCAAACTATCAAATAATCACCAGTAGTAAGTCTCCTACCCACAGGAGACACATGTCCATCCCCCGTACCAATGCAAGGAGAGCCTACCTCATTTTCCCCATCTCTCCCATCATCCCCTATACCCATAAAGGATCATTTAGAAACCCCATTACCTTTAGGTGACCATTCTCCATCGGCCCTCCAAGATCATGTTGATATGATTTCATCTCTCTTACCTATGGAGTCTGAAGCTGACCATTTCCCTATTTCCCAAACATATTTTATAGGGATCACTACTAGATAGACATCGACCCCACTTGCCACAATACCATTTTCATGCATGTATGATTGTTTAGATTACGTTGATAGATCCCTGATTTGGGGATGTCTTCTACTTCCTGATTCAACCAAAATGTAGTTGTCACTCACTAATACCTCCACCATCTATCTGAAAGTGTTTCAAGAAGCTAAACCATACATAAAAATTCCTGTTGGAACACCTTTTGCATCATCATCTGAACCTTTTCCCATGACCCAACATACATCTACACCCAAACATTTACCCAAACCTGTACCATATCCCTCACCAAAATCTATTATCACCCTAGGGGTCATGTCAACATACAACCTTGCTCATCCACTCATCAAGTTAGATTTAGCTACACCTTCGCGAACCCACACCAAACTCATCACTCTGCCTAAAAGGGAGATTGAACCTTTTAGGATGCCTACACCAGTCTCACCTATCACACATTTTTCACCCTTGTCCCTTCCGTCCATCCTAGGACCTCACCCCTCAACCCTGGCCAAACAACCTCCTACCCATAGTAAAACTAGAATACAACACCTTACTTCCTTACCTCGATCCTCTAAAATACCTAACCAACCTGCATAGACACCGTCAGTACCTTTGACCCCCTTACATCCTATACCACCAGTACCTTCCATAACTACCTCACTACTTATGAACCTTTCATCTCTTCCAACTTCACCTTCTTCTCGACCGCTACCAACACCTTCCACCACACTTTGATTATCCCCATGGATAACTCATCCCCCTCTGCCATCTTCCTTCCCATCTACATCACACACTCCTTCTTTTCCTATACCCAAGAAAGTGCAACAAAAATTAAAAATCCCAATAGCCTCTAAATAAGTGAGTAGACCTACTGCCCCTTCCATTTCTAGTTCATCTACTACACTTTTACCCAAGAAGGTGTGACCTAAGCCTAAGACATGATTTCTCCCCAAATTAGTGGTTTAGCCTACCCCCCTTCAAAACCCTCGACCTATGAAACCTCTCATACTGCAATCACCCATCATTCAACCCAAACCCACACTCACTTTGCAATTTGATCCATTGGTTGGGTCATACACCATTGTCTTGGCCAACCTTCTTAAGACTTTTGTTATCACATTACCACCCCTTAGACCTTATGACCCACTCAAGCCCAAACCAAAATGGTTTGACGAAACTAAAATTTGTGCCTACCATCATGTGTCAGGACATGATGTTGAGAAATATAAGGTGTTAAAATTCACTCTTCTTCAGTTGTGTCCTCTTGAATAAAATTTTGATGATGATGATCTTCTTGATGAGGACCCTATTCCACCTTCACTAGTCAACCCACATCTTCTTCCATTACCTACATAGCAACTCATATCTCCACCCACACATCCCTTCTACCCACCTCCAAAATTTGAAATCAACATGGTTTGCATTAGAGAGCTAGCCAAACCTCCACCTAAATGCCAGTTTGCCATATTCATTTCACAAGGCTCTTACCCACCTCTAGGTTTGTTTCCCTTGTGTTGTTATACCTTTCATGGCACACTTAATCCATCTACATCTCTTCCTCAAATCAACATGATCTGCGTTGCTACCCGCACCCACAAAGAAAAAGGGAAGGAAAAAGTAACCAACTCATCAACTAACCCAGTACCCAACATACGATCTGCACCCACACCCAAAGTCACCATTTGAGGTCCTACTTACCCTATTTCTCATGTAATTTCTGATTTCAAGATGTATTTGTATGACCTCATCTAAACCTCTGAGTCACAACGCCAAGCCCTCATGGAGGTCCTCCAATCTATTGAGGTTTTAGTAAATGACCCTACCCCTGTGACCTCTATCATTACCCCTCATCACGTAGCCTCCCTCACTCACTCGTCACCTTCCTCTAAACCTCCACCTACTAGCCAAGTAGCCGCCCTCAGCTTTTCTGATGATGAGATCACACCCCTCCAATCAGATGAACTCTATTATGCTCTTTTCATCTCCGTATATATTGATAATATACACATACTATATGTTATGATTGATGGTGGTGCTAGTATCAACATCATCTCCTCCCATGCATACACCCAAATGCGTATACAAGCCAATTACATGCATAACAACCCAGTTATGATGTGCTCCTTCAATGATGCATGACTTCTACTCTACGTACCATTTTCCTCCATGATCGTGTGGGTCCCCGCACTATCCCATAACTATTTTATTTCCTAGAAGGAGAGTTCCAGTATAATTTGTTACTTGGTCAACCTTGGATCTGCGCCATGGGTTGTGTTCCTTCAACTCTACATCATTTCCTAAAATTTGAGCGTGAAGGGCATAACTATACCATCCCAGCTGACCCATCACCATTCAAGACATGCAACATGCTATACCCACCTAATGATGTCCTTATACCCATTAAGACATCCACCTTTTTTTCCACTTCTTCTTCACCCACGACCCCATCCACCAATTTTGCACTCACTTCTCCTACACCTAATTCTTCTATCCCCACCACGGCCATCACCTCAGAAGGTAACCCATATAATTATCAAACAATCGATACCTCTTCCATCCTAGCGCCTCATATTTCATCTGTTCCAGCTACCCACATACCGACTGTTGATCCCTTAGAAGATGTTTTTCAATGCCTCACTCTGGGGGAGTATCACCTATATAATGTCAATACATTCCTCACTCCACAAGAGTATGGAGACCTGCGCCAACACCCTCACTATGATCACCGTTTAGACAAGATATTTATTTATGGTCCTCCCCACCTTCGTACCAATCTCACATATGGGGGACTCGACGCTTCCACCTATTCACCCAAACCACCATCAGAAACTCAACCATTCTAATTTGACCTCCCATCTCTCACCAACCTCCGCTTCACCCACACTTTCCTACACTGATGTGCATGGAAAGGTTTTAACTTTGGTTTTTATGAACAAGGCCATCAGAATGTCATTTCATGCACCACCAGACTCCAGTAAACACAAAAACCGTAGCGGTATCAAATTTTCCAAACTATCTTCCAAGAAGGCCTGCATTAAACTCATCGAGGATAATGAAACTTCTTCACCCCATTTACCAACTTCACCACCTGTCACCAATGGAGTTGATAGATCCAGAATCCATCCCTCCTAATTTTTTTTTCATAAACACCATTTCCTTGGGACCTTTGACATATCAACGCGATAACAAGGTTCCCTCTCGTCTTCCCTTCTTGTACCCGTATGTGATAGATGATGATACACCTTCTATCAACGTTGTTCAATGTTAGGATGATGAGTCTATTCTCACCTACCTTGGTTTGGAAGATTCTTATATACATCGGTTGCTACCATCTGAGACCCAAACCATGTTGAATGAGTCGACTATCGAAGTCAACATTAACACTCAGGACAACCTACACATTCTAAAGATTGGCCAATCTTTAGATGCTGATAAACAAGAAGCCATTACTTCTTTCCTCAAAGATCATAACCATGCTTTCGCTTGGTCCTACGTGGATATGCCTGATATTGACCCCAACATAGTGGTCCACAATATCCTAACCATTCCTAACACCAAACCCGTAAAACAAAAGCTGTGGGAAATGCATCCTCGCATTGCTCTTCTTGTTAAAGAATGACTTCAACACCTTCTCTCCGTCTCCTTCATCCTACCCATTGACTACCCTCAATGGATTTCTAATATTGTCCCTGTCACTAAAGCAATAGGGGGACTTCGTATTTGTACAAATTTCTGTGAACTCAACCTAGATTTCCCAAAATATGATTTCCCTCTACCAAACATTGATCGGTTAGTTGACCTTACTACTGGTCATGAGATGCTATCACTCATGGATGGCTTCTCAGGTTATAAACAAATCTTAATTGTTCCAGAGGATCAACACAAAATGGCCTTTATCACCCCTTGGGGGACCTTCTACTAACGAGTCATGCCTTTTGGCCTTAAAAATATTGGTGCTACGTACAAGCGGGCTATGAATTATATCTTCCATGAAATCATGCATCATATATTGGAAGACTTTGTGGATGACCGTCTTGCCAAATCAAAACATCGAGCCAAACACCTTACCATTCTTAAGGTTATCTTTGACTGCCTGATAAAATATTTGGTTCACCTTCAACCTAAGAAGTGTGTCTTTTCCATTCTCTCAGGAAAACTCCTAGGTTTCATCATTTCTTTGTGTGGCATAGAATTTGACCCTGCTAAAGTAAAGGATATTCTTGAAATTCCTCTACCTACTAACCTCTGCCAACTAAGTAGTTTGCAAGGTAAGTTGCTATATATTTGTAATTTTATTTCACAGCTTTCCAACCGCTGCCAACCATTACATCATCTCCTCAATAAGGATGTCTCCTTCAAATGGGATGAAGCATGTATCAAATATTTCAAGGCCTTAAAACAATACCTTCTCCAACCACCAATGCACTTTCCTCCTAAAGATGACCACCCCTTTTACCTATATGTTTTTGCTATTGATCATTCCTTAGGTGGCTTCCTTGCTCATCACAACGAGCAGCATAGGGAGCAGGTGGTTTGTTACATAAGTCGTACTCTTTTAGACTAAAAATATAGATACACCCATGCCAAAAAACTCTGCCTAGCCTTAGTATTCTCCACTACCAAAATTCGTCATTACCTACTCAACCAAAAAAAAATTGTCATCACCAACACTGACCCCTTACATTACATGTATGCCAAACCACATCAAAATCAATGTGACACATGTTGGGTCATGCTCCTCGATGACTTAGACCTTGAGCTCATTCATCAAAAATATATCAAGGGCTAGGCTATTACTGACCAACTCATAGACGCACCCCTCTCTAGGAACCAATCCTCTAACTTTGATTTCCCAAATGAATCCGTTGTTACCATTTTGTTAGATGATGCCATTTATCAAATGACCTTGATCTTTGATGGTTCAAAGTGTCAGCGTGGGGGTGGTTCAGGTGTTATCCTTATCCCACTTGACGATGAACCTATGTCGCTATCTTTTAAACTTGATTTTGATTGTACTAACAACATTGCCAAGTATGAAGCACTCGTATTAGGACTCCAAGCCACCATCATCTTAGATGCTAAATCAATTAATATATTTGGTGATTCTCAATTGGTAATAAACCAAGTCAACGGTATATACCAATGTCATGATGAAATGCTTCAAAAGTATAAACACCATGTTGATACACTATTGACCACCTTTGACCATTATGAATTACAAACAACTCTACGTTTCACTAACAAATTTGCATATACCATGTCTTGTCTCGCATCTCAGATACCTAATTCCCCCTCTGACTCTACAATATTTTTCACAATACAAAGGTTGCAATCACCTTCTTATTCACTTCATGACATTATCTTCGTTGAAACTGTTGAACCAAACCCACACGACCTTTGGTATAAGCAACTCGTAGACTAACTTTCCCTTTCCATCCTACCTTTCGACCTCACTCATAATGGACAACGCTCCTTTCTCAAACATGCATCTCGTTATGTTATCATGGGTGGCCTTCTTTATAAATGTGACTTTGATGGTATTCTTTTACGATGCCTTACAAGTTCTGAAATTCCTTACACCATCAAAGAAGTTCATGATGACATATGTGGAGGTCACTTTAGTGGCCTCGCCATCACTAAGCGCATCCTTCACCTAGGCTATTATTGGCCAACCCCAAGCCATGATTGTTGTAACTACGTAAAACGTTGTTTAAAAATGCCAACAACATGCTAACCTTCATCACACTCTTAGTCACACCTTACAGGTCACCCGTGACCTTTGTCTTTCTCCCAATGGGTTTTGGATCTTGTTAGAGAGATCAATCCTCATTCTTCCCAAAAACATCAATGGATCATCACCGCCACCAAATATTATACCAAATGGGTTGAAGCCATACCTCTCATTTCTACAAAAGTCGAGAAAATATGTGAATTCATTAATCATCACATTATTTATTGCTTTCATGTTCCACACCACCTTATAACTGATAATGGAAAAAAATTCAAAAATAAAACCTTACACAAGGTCTATGATGCCTTCGGCATTCAACCTAGTTTCTCTTCACGATATTACCCAAAAACCAATGGCTAAGCAGAATCAAACAATAAAACCTTGAACAAAATTCTTATGAAAGTAGTTGACGATACAGGGAAGGATTGACACATGCACATTCCCTTCACCTTGTAGGCTTATCGCACTAGTATTCACACCTCAACTGCTACCCCACCTTTCTCTCTGGTCTATAGTACTGAGGTCATCCTACCTCTCAAATTCCATATTTCATCCCTTCACACTTACCTTCAAGATATGCTCAACGATGATGACTTTTTCCAGGACTACTTAGCACAACTTGAGTTACTCAATGAACGTCGTCTTAATGCTCTTGACCATCTCCAAATCTACCAAAAGTGTATCAAACGTGCCTTTGAAAAATGTGTGTGTGAACAAACCTTCCAGGTCAGTGACCTTATCCTGAAGGAAAATCAACACATAACCAAAGAAGAAAAAAGTAAGTGCGGAAAATTTTCTCCTAATTGGCTGGGACCCTATATCAATACACATGCTTACAGATCAAGTGCTTATTGTTTATCTTCACTTGAAGGTAAACCCAAACCTGAGACCCTTAATGATTTTCATCTTTAACCATTCTATCATTGAACCCAATCCCATATCACTTTCTATCTACTTAAATGCTCATACCTTGAGCACCTTCCACATTTTGTATCCTTATTTCATGAATGAATCAATGACTAAACCAGAATTGTGTGATTATCCATCCCTGTTCAAGCCCTATCTTCAATATGAGTACCACAACTCTACTCATGTTACGATTCTCATGGATACTTTTTTTCTACTTCAAGATGGAATCCCATGGTCGTTAGTCACCTAAACCCCTCTATCTTTGTTAACCTCTGTTTGTCCCAACCTTGTCTTCTAAACAAGATCCCAGGATTCTTCTATAGTCTTGTCCATGCCTTAAATGTCTGTAAAAAGAAACAATAAAAATCACAAAGCAAAATGGTATTCAACTCCTTGAGTTAAACTTCTAGCAAAAAGATGAATCCCTCAAAAAGGACATCGCTTCATTCTATCTCACTGTTATAAATAGATTTCTCCCTCAAAGGAAAACTATACATAGCCTAATATATGTACATAGTCTATCATCAAAAAATAGACTATATAAACTATTCAGAAGCTTCCCACATCGATCAACTTCATGAAGACATCAAGGAGACGATATATTCATCCCACATAGACTTCCCGCATCGATCAGTCTATTAATAAGAAAAAAGAAAAAGGAAGGAAAACATACAACCTTTTCATCATGGACTTGCCTATCTTTGATCTTGGGCATCTTTTCATATTAAAATGTTTCCTCACACCTAATTTTCCCCTTAACCAAACGTGCTTTCACCTCATTGACTTTTTCACCATCATTTCCTACCCGCTCAAGGGATGTGCCACAAATGTGACATTATGTGATCATACGGCTATCTTCACCATTAGAACAGTTAATTAGGCATCACTTTCAGGGTTTCACATTCATAAGCCAATCTTGAGTATGGCCTTGTTGTTGTTCTTGTCAATTATGCGGCTCATTTTTTTATCTCTTACCCTCCACCTTCTTCATTACATATTGATTCTCCTATACAGGGCGGAACCATCGACATCTACAGTTTTCAGATCCCTTCTTTCACCTGTGACTCAACCATGCCTATGACCTAACTCAACCATGCCTAGAATAGATCATGCAAGCAAACCTACCACCCCATTCCTTTTACCTCCTCATATTCTTCCCTAGCTTATGGGAGAAACTACATCGGTCTGAGGTCCCTTTTCGCTGGGACTATGTAGGCAACACTCCAACGGCTTGGGGCCCTTGGAGATTAGGTCAGCTACTCTTTACCCTAACCAATTCCGCCCCCCCCCCCCCAATTCTCTATTCACATTCTATCCTAGTTAGTTTCCATTTTATATCAACAATTGGAAATTAAACCAGACAAACATCAATTAACAAACATAACTACCTACCATTTTTAAATACCTCATCAGATCACTCATTTATCATATTATATTTCCACAATAGCAGATATTTGGAAGTTTAAATCATAACCTGCATATACATCACCATTTTTTTCCTATGTTCCTAATAACTTGGAAATTTAAATCATGTCTATGACCTAACTCAACCATGCCTAACCGACCCGACTCCATCATACCTATGACCTACCTCAACCATGTCTAATTGACCTGACTCCATTAGGCCTATGACCTTGACCTAATCATGCCTAATCCACCTAGTTACCATCACATCAATAATCACTGGAAATTACAAACATAAGCCCAAACATCATTCCATCCATACCATCATATATATATATATATATATATATCTGTGTGTGTGTGTGTGTGTGTGTGTATATATGTGTATATATATGTATATGTATATGTATATATATATATATATATACAAACACACACACACATATATATATATGTATGTATCTTAAATAAAGCAAAGTCTGTCTGTATCGCCAACTATGCATAGATGCCAAAATAATACATGTGTCCCTCATATAGCACATCACAATATCTTTAGCACTCAGGCTGGTATAATATACAAAAAAACTCAAAAAATCTCATATACAGCCTCAGTATCATTAGCACGCATGCCAGTATATATCAAAAACACTATAACTAATGATGCACAAGAGCTAAATCATCTCCCCATATGATGTCCATGCATGTATCATCTGTCTCCTCCTCCTCAGCAACAATATGGCACCCTGCTAGCCTCCCTCCACCTCAGGTACATATAGATGCTACCTTGGCCTTCCCTACACCTGGACCTAGCCTCCGTGAGCTGGTGTCCTCACCCTAACCCTATCTCTGGGCTTGTCGAACCCCTATGCTCTCTGAGTTATGAGTATGGGAGCTCATCCTCTCACTCGATACCTAATGTACCCTGTATTAGGTGTAAGGTGGGACATCTATCCTGATAGATGTCAAATGATCTTAATAATATCTGGCCTCACCGAGTGCATCTCTAAATCTGGCCATCGACACTATCTGTGGGGGTGTCATGGGTCTTGTAGTACCATACGAACTCTACCCTACTGAAGGTGGCCTAGGCCCTTGCCCTCTCACCTATATCATAGGACCCTTTCTCGCTACTTCTGCCTGTAATATGGGACCCTCTCCTTGAGCTTGTTTATGTGTCAGTTCCTATGCCACAAATTGGGCCTGAAGAGCCATAATTTGTACATGTGCAGTGGCTAACTGGCCCTGCACCTCTGTTACTTGTGCCTGATTTTACCCATGCCTCGGCCCTACCCATTTCGTTCCTTATATGCCTGGACCTGAAACAATTTTTGTGACCTTTGATAACATGTGCTCACTATAACTTGTGGAACTATTACCCATGTTGCTTCACCTTATACCATTACCTTTCCTATTGATGTGATGTTTATCTAGACCCAACCTTTGGTGTACCAGAACATACCTAAATTTTCTTGCCTCTGACCTACGTTGTGCTTCAACACCATATCCTATACCTTAGATACCAAAATCACTTCACCCTTGTTTGGATAAACTTATCAACCTTAGATGATGTAGAGTTTGCAAGCTCTTCAACCTAGTACCATGTCATATCTTGTACGTGTGTGTGCATTTGACAGCACTACCTATTGACTCTAGACCATTTACTTGTTTTCTCACTTTGACCTTTATCCCTTCACCCTATATTCCCACATTTATTTCCATCACACCCACCTTTTATCAAACCACTTGTCGATTCCATCTTACACCTCATCAGTTCTTGGTTTGAGGGGGATCAACTCTACACACACATGGGGAAACCACATCCTATTTTTTTCAGTGTTGGTTACCAATACAAGCTACACAACAAAAAGGGGAAAAATTAGACACCAAAATTGGGTCACACTCCCCTTGGTCCCCTTTCGAATAACTTACTTAAATATATTCACCTAACCATGGCCCCATTTACCCCACCTTAATATAAATTTAATTATCTATTGTAAAATTAATTCACATCCTCACCCCATTTATTAATTTAATTACTTTCATTAAATGGATGCACACCTCACCTAGACACCCCACCCAGACACCTCACCAAAATTTTATTCATAGCATGTTCCATAACTAACTAAGACTTATCGCTACTTATCTTAATGAGATAAAACTTAGTATAACCCTAAAATCACATGCATATTCTTCCTCTAACCATATTCTCACTTATCTAAGCACAACATTCCATTTAGATCCAAGATCAACGAAAAAAGCTAGCCAAAACAATTACCAAAATATTTCATTTTAGTAAACCTAGGATTTCCCACCCTAACCGACATCAGTCATCCTAACCGTCATCGGTTACCATATAACTAATTTGGTAAACTTTTTTGAGGGATTAGACATATTTTTGATTTTCAGGAGTAAATGAGATTTGCATGCAAGCAACAACCAGAGCCCTTTCGTATGTACAGACAACCATAGCCAGCACCAAGAAAGATCTGACGGTATAATTTTGGGAGATATTGTCGTGGCTATAACCACTACTTCACAAGCCAACCATCACCATCATCTAGATATCAGACCCGTAGGCACAAGTAAGTGTTTTCCTAATTTGAACCACTTCATATTTCTTAAATAATAAGTGTTTTCATCTCTGTTTGCTAGTATCCATTTGCATATGTATTACATTATCCCAACTCTCCTGTAAAACCCACCATTTCGACCCCCTATAACCATTTGATTGTGTATGTCTGCTTCCTAAGTATCCTTGAGTGTTCCTAACCTCCATACAGACCTTTCCATTCCTCGTTCCATCTCTATGTGATCTTAGAAAATATCTACAACCATATTTTATTAAGCTCTTATCATCCCACCTTTACTGATGTTAGTTACCCATGACCTTCGTTGGTCCTTTCTAAACCATTATCGGTCATACCAGATCGATGTCGGTCTCTGTGTTTAGTGACCCTGTTAAAATAGAAACCTAGCAACCTCCACCCAAGTAGTCTAAATAACCCAAAATCTGACCCTGTCCTAACCCAGTACCTTGACCACTCACTCTACTCTTAGAACTAGTCATAGCTTAGCCTGTTATGTTAAATTTACTTATTTTATTTAGATGAGATACCTAAATCATATCAACTACAGTAGGACATTGTTTATTTACGTTATTTCTTATAATAAATTGTTTCGAACAGTGGGTTGACTGCCTCCAAGGAAGTATCACACTTCTCGGATCTAACATACACTAGGCAGCCAACTGGCATATATTTTTTGACTCCCTCTTTTTTGGTCTTGTTTTGTATATCAAGTAGTTCCTCCTATCCAAAAGGAATCTCTCACATTTAGCATCAGATCAAAAAGTTAGGATGCGTGCAACAACCTCCAACCTACATGTTGATAATTTTTACACTTGTGCAAAAATTGGCAACTCGAAACTTCATTACAATGGATAACATTGGTGAAGTATACCTAAGCTAGGGGAGTTTCTTTCAGATAAGATAGTTACTGTTGAATTAATTAATGATTACATGAAATCCATAGCTATGTGTGCTGTTACAAAATGTAACAGATCACATAGTCTATAATTTCATGACTATCTTCAGCAAAATAACACAAGGCCCCGAAAGACAGCTGTGTTGTCTTGATGAAGACATCTAATTGCAAAATAGGTGAAATGTTGAGTCTTGGAACAACAAACATAAATGAATATTGCAAAATTAGAGTTCATTACTGGATGTTATAGGTATTATTAATGTCCTTTCCTTCATGATTAAGACATTTAATTATATTATTGGGTTGTTTAGTTCATCATACAATCCATAAAGAAAGCTAAAATGCATAAATAAGTACACAACTCAATTTTAGAATTCAATGTTTTATTTATAAGGAATCTCTAATGTCCCCACACAAGCCGTGGGATGTAACTGAAAAGTAAAGTACAACTATTGAAATAAGAGGTACACATGCATGAAAGAGAAAATAGAGGAGTATGGATGAACCCATCATTGCCTTGGATTTTCTCCTTTGGTTGATGCATCTTCATATTTAGCTTATTCCCTCTTCATCTTCACCACTGGAAGTATTGTACTTGAAAAGAAGAAAAGAGGAAAATTATCAGTTGAGAGCTCAGGGTTAACCCATATTCCTACATTGTCCTAATTCATGCATATGGATCTCTTAACAACAGGAGATATAGATTACTTGAAGATCATACTGCATACATGATTTACTCACTGTGAAAGAAGGAAAAATAAGAAAAGAAAAACCATGCACATAAGAGAGGCCAAAAAGCCTAAATATTTTCTAACTGTTTTCTTAAGTGTGTAGGTATAAGTTGTAGCCAAGAAGAAACAAAATCATATCTTACCTTCCTCACTAAAGATAAGGATGTAGAGTTTAAATTAGTAGTAAGTGGATCTCAATATTTCCTAAAGCCATTCTAGTCCTCAAAATAGATTGCAGAATCAAAAAGAGTAAAAAGTCTGAATACTCGTGTCAAAGGAGGGATACCCAAATCTGGGTTGTAATATCTTAAGCCACAAATTGAAAAAATACATGTGCAGATACAGATTTTGGGGAAATAATTCATCCATACAGATTCATTGGAATACAACTCAAAGGAAAAAATACATTTGTAAATCTAAGGAAGAAAATGTAGATCCTGGTTTTGATCGAAAAAACTATTAATGGATTTTGAGAAATTAAAGTAAAGATCAAGAACCCACTGGTTAAAATTGAAGCAGAGAAAACCCACAAGAGATCATCATATCAGAACTAAAACAAAGGACCCAGAACAGATTTTATCTCGGAGACCACTTTTGTGTTAGAAATCACATAGAAAATGCAAGGGAAAAATGATTATTAGTGTTTTGAAGCTAAAATGGCAATGATAAATCAACAGTGATACTTATGAGGTCAAGACTTACCATTCTTCATCAAAATGGGATGCACATAATAAAAGAATTGAGCTAGGAAGAGGTCAAAAATGATAGCCATTCATTCATAGTCAAAAACAGAGCTTGAACTCACAGAAATGGTGACCGCCTCGAAGAGAACCAAGAAGGTAGCTCGCAGATCTTCCAAGAAAATCTCTAACAGAGATATTACAGTGAAGGAGGAAACTCATATCACTTAAAATATATTACATAGGTAGAATGGTGGAAGAACTTAGAGCTCGAAACAATCAAAATGGTGGCCATAGAATCTTCAAAGATCTTCACAGGACACAAATATTTTGAAGAAAATATGAATTCAAAGAAACACAACTAGTGAAATCAGCCAAATCTTGCAGTATAAGCCAACCTAGAACTCGAAATGATCAAAATGGTGGCCATTAAATAACAGAGAGTTACAAAGCTGAGCTCAACAAAGAAGAACCCAGTTTCACCCAGAAAGTCGAGCTCAAAAGCTTCATCAATGGCGGTCATTTAAAAATATTTTACAGAGTTTCTTTAGCTTGGATAGAGCTCGAAAATGAAAATACAAAATAATTAGGGTTTTGAATGATTTTTTATTCATCAAACAAACCAAATTAACTTAACTCATCAGGTGAGTTTCGAACCAACAGCTACAAATCAAAAGTACAAAGATCAAATGGCTAAGGATGAAGCCCAAGTCTTAATTAATGCAAAGTCAGAAACACAGAAGATCAACAAATGAGGTTACATTGCGTAAATGATCAATGGATGAAATCAAATCACCAACACCGATGCAAACCCCAACTTAACCCATGAAAACAGTGGGTCTTTTGGTGAACTTAGCACCTTTTTCATTATTTTACAAAAAGTGTCAAATTGGTCCGCAGGCCCAATAAAATCTAATTGGATGTGGCACGGTGGGTCCATTTTGCACAACTTGGAACTTTTTAATTTTTCCCAAAGGTTTCAAATTGTTCCAATGGCCCGATGAGGAGAGGCGGCCCCTTTTTGTGTTTTAAAATGTTAGGGAAAAAGGAAATAAAGTTATAAAGTAACACGCAGGCCCAAAAAAGATGCTTGGGTAAATTTAATGATAAAGGAAGATCATCAGAGTACTTTAAGAATTTTTACCCTTTTTGGAAAAATGAGTAAAGTGATAAAGTCACCCATAGCTGCACAAGGACACTTTGCCAAATTTTATGTAAAAGCGGGTCACCAGAGTATTTTGTGTCTTTAAAACTTTGAGCTTTTTTACAAAAAGGAATGAAAGTGATTAAGTCACCCGAGACTCTGCTGCCCGCAAAATCGAATTATCAAAAGTCAAATTATTGAATAATTCAAAGGTGGAAAAATGGAACTTTGGAGCAATTTTTGAAATTTTAGTCTTTTGCAAAAAGGAAACAAGTTATAAAGTGGCCCGAGATTTCGCTGGTGAAAGTCAAAGCATCAAAGGTCAAAGGTGGAAAATCAGATTATCAGAACACTTTGAGAATTTGCGCTCTTTTGGAAAATGTGCAAAGGTATAAAAGTGACCTGCAACTCCGTTGATTATTTTAAAAGTCAAAGTGATTAAGTCAAAAGTTAAAAGCAGAGCATCAGAGAAATCTTCGAGAATTTGAGTCTTTTGCAAAAGGAAGTGAAGTGATTAAGTCACCCGAAACTCTGCTGCCACTTAGTCAAAGCATGAAAAGTCAAAGTGTTGAACAAATTCAAAATCGAAGAGGCGGATCGCCAAAGTCTTTTTTTCATTTTTGAAACTTGGAAACTTTTACAAAAGGAATAAAGTTTTAAAATAACCCGCGACTCCACTGAGGACCAAACAAAGTCTAACTTATTGAATAAGTTGAAAGTGCAAAAGCAGATCATTGGGTTACCTTGAAACTTTGATTCTTTTTGAAAAAGAGTAAAGTTAGTAAAATTCACCCACAACTCCGCTCAAGCCATCAAACGAGAAAGGCAAAGTGTTGGAGTTAAGTTTTCTTTTGAAACTTTGAACTTTTAAAAGGAATAAAGTTATAAAGTAACTCGCGACTCCACTAAGGACCAGATGAAGCTAAAATCAAAAACGAAGTGCCAAGGAATTTTAAAATTTAGAACCTTTTTTTGAAAAAGGTAGTTAAGTTATAAAATCAAGCCGCGACTCCATTGCGACCAGGAAAAGGACATGTGTTAGGCCCAATTTAAAAATGGATGATCGGGCTGAATGTTTTAAAATGCACAAATCACTTAGAAACAAAGGGGAATATATTCCAGGTATCCATTAAAGATAGAAAAATGATTTTTTTTACAGATCTACTATGAATTTTCGCAGAAAATCATAATGGAGTGAAACTTATCAGATTGGTGTCGAAGCAGAATTTAATATGACGAGAAGAATACAATTTTTTGAGCCCTAGAACTTTGTAGACCAAGAAATAACACAGTTCTGAGATCAAAGTCTACAAAAATGGTGAAATCTCTCAAAATAGCTTAGTTAGCAAGCTTTAAACAAACCAGAAGATGAATTTGGATGCACAGGGAAGGAAACTTGCTCATCAAGCAGAACTTATTTTTAACAATTGATCACTCATGCTTTTCTTAAAAATAGAGCAGTCGACTGCAGTTGACTGAAGTGTAACCAATGGCTATTAATGCCTATTGTAATTACATGTTTTATTTTTATTCCTTTCTTTATTAATAGATGAAGGATAAAAATAGGATGCATGGGCGAGTACAATTTTAGCCTATTTTTAGGAAGGGTGTGTAAATCAAATTTTCTATATATTGTGTGCTTTGTCAAAGCAAAAAGGTGAGGAATTTTTAGATAAAGGAGTGCTGAAGTAGTTTCTGCCAGTTTTGCCCTCTGAATGTGAAGTATTTTTTGCCTTTATAATTATTTACATTCTTGTGTATGTTCCATTAATCTTAAGAATGTCAAATTCCCTAGTTAATCATCTTACCCTATTACAAATTTAGTAGTTTCTGCATGATGTTAATGTGTATGTGTAGCTTAACAGTACTTTTGTGATTTTATCCCTCAATACATAAAGAGTTTACCCTTAATTATCTATAGAAAACTATTGGCCTGTGCATTAGAAATTCATCCCTAATCAATTGTTCATATACTCATTCAAATACCTCATATAGATTTGGTGTATCACATCATTTTTAAATCCTTTTACAGTCATCTTTTACCCTTAAGCCCCAGAAAATCAATTTAGGATACATCAATAAGGAACCGGCCTTGATATCAGAGACTCACCTCAAAATAGGTATACCCAAATACTTGAGGTGTTTCCATTGTATCTATGAAAGAGAGAGATGAAATTTGCAATCTTATAACACTTATAGCTATCTCTCTACAGGGTGCACTTTTGAGAGATAACACTACCCTTATAACAGGTATTCATCTTCAACCTACGACCCTATCTGTTTCATCATTTAAAATGTAAAGAAAATGGTGAAACACCTAAGGGCAAGAGAAAATTAAAAAAGTAAAAACAAATCCACTCCTTCTCCACCTCAAAATTCTCCTAAACCCAAAGAAATCAACTCTAAACCCAACCAATCTTCTAAATCCATGAATAAGTATAGCCTTTCGTGCTCTTTTTGTGGGGGTAGTGGTCATGAAGAACATAGGTGTTATAAGTGAATGCAAGCCTTAGAGGATGCAGTCAAGAAACACAAAATTTCTATCTCCACTTCACTTCTTAAAATCGGCATGGAAAGGCACTTAATGTTGTTGGGAGATCCCAGTCACCACTTGCAGATAGTTAGGTTACAGATTCTAGTGCTTCTCATCACATGACCTCTTCCAAGGAGTCTTTTGTTTCTCTAGGTTTGAGTTCTACTTCCAAAATTGAGGTTGGAGATTCTTCCTTTCTTTATATTGAGGGAAAAGGTGATATACACCTTGATGGTGGCAATATCCAAGTTGCACTGTATGTTCATAACATTACCACAAATTTTCTTTCTATATATCAAATTTTTCATTATGGTCAAGGAAAAACAGTGACTTTTACACCACATGGGGTAGAAATACGAAGTTTTTTGGAGCCTCATTCACTTTTTTCTCAAGGTATTGTTGATCATAGTTCTAGACTATATCACTTTAAGGGTTTTGATGACACTTCCTCTATAAGAATGAGATTGGTTTCTCATTCAGATTCAGAGAGTAAGCTTTGGCATGAAATATTTGGACATCTCAATTACAAATATTTAAAGGAGTTGAACACTTGTAGTATAGTAGATGGTATTCCTAGAGTTTCTTGTCTTGAGGGAGTTTGTCATGGTTTTGCATTAGGGAAAGAACACCTAGATCCTTTTCCTAAGAATTTTTCTAAGAGAGCTTCTTCACCACTTGAGCTTGTGCATAGTGACTTGATGGTTTTTCCTACCCCCTCTTTAAATGGAGCTAAGTATGCACTTATAGTTATTGATAATTTCTCGAGGCGTACTTGGGTTTATTTTATCAAGTACAAAAGTGATGTTTTCTCACAATTCAAAATCTTCAAGGCTTTGGTCGAGAAACAATCTTCCAGTTGCATAAAGAACCTTTGTACAGATAATGGGGGGGAGTACTTTAGTAATGAGTTTTTTTAATTTTTGGCAACTCAAGGCATTATTCACCAGCATTTTGTTCCTCATACTCCACAATAGAATGGCTTAGTAGAATAGAAGAATAGAAACTTTGAAGGAAATGGTTAATTGTATGATGCATTCTAGAGATTTACCTCCTATCTACTGGGCATAAGTAGTTAATTTTGCTAACTACATTCAGAATTGCACACCACATAGAGCACTTGAGCATTTGATTCCAGAGGAAGCTTGATCCAACACTAAGCCTAGATGTCTCATTTTTTTGAGTCTTTGGGAACCATGCTTGGGCCTTTATGTCAAATAATAAAAGTAAAGCCTTGGATACGAAGAGTAAACCCTTGATCTTGGTAGGCTATTGTTAGGACATGAGAGCTTATCGAATTTTAGATCTTAATACTCATGACATTATTTTTTGAACACATGTTCAGTTTTTTGAGCACTTCAATCCTCATGATTCTTCATCTTCTTCCATGCATCCTTCCTCTTCTTCATCTCATCTTGAGGATATTTCTTTGAGGAGGTTGATGAGGAGGTTATAGATGCCATTGAAGATCCTATTCCCACTGATGTTGTCACTATTTCTAAGTGGGCCTGTACTACACTTTATGAGGTGACACCTTTCATAAAATATCTTCCACCCACTAGGCATCATCAAGCACATTTTATAGGTTTTGGACTTTTGTGTCAGGAAATTTATAAGGATCCACAGTATTTTTCAAAGGCTCGTGGGATAAAGGAGTGGGATGATGTGATGGAAGCTGAGTATTATTCTTTGATGAAGAATCATATTTGGGATTTGGCATCTCTTCCTAAAGGAATAAATATGGTTAGGTGTAAGTGGGTATACTGAACCAAATATGCAGTTGATGGGTCCATTGATAAGTATAAGGCTCATCTTGTTGCAAAGGGTTTTTCACAAGTTGAAGGTATTGATTCCTTTGAGGGTTTTGCACCTGTTTCCAAGATGGATTATTTACACCTTGTACTTGGTATTGATGCATCATAGGGGTGGCCCGTATACTAGATAGATGTGAAGAGTGTCTTCCTACATGGAGATTTACAAGAGGAAATATACATGGAGTAACTAGCTAGATTTTTTCAGGATTCTCCTCTTATTTTTAGGCTTTGAAGGTCTCTCCACAGTCTCAAACAAGCCCCTCGGGCTTGGTATGAGAATATGGATTATTTTCTTCTATCTACTAGTTTTTTTCATTGTCACTCTGATCATACAGTATATCTAAAACATGATGGTGAGGAAATTGTGATACTTGTCTTGTATGTTGATGATATGTTACTTACTAGAAGTTCTTCTTCACACATTCAGAATATTCAAAGGGATGTTTCTATGTAGTTTGACATGAAAGATCTTGGGTTATTACATTATTTCCTTGGTTTATATATTTATCAGACATATTCAGGGATTCATTTGAGTCAGCAAAATTACACCGATGATATTCTTCAGTGCTTTGATATGGCTGATTGCAGACCAAGTCCATCTCCTTTTTAGTCTAGGGTTACTCTTACTTCCACATGTACCACACCACTTGGTGATCCTACGTTATATATGTAGTTGTTTGGAAGTCATGTGTACTTGACCCATACTCACCCTGATATTTCATTTACAGTAGGGCTTGTATCTCGGTTTGCACATTCTCCTCATAGTTGTCACTGACAGGCTACTAAAAGGATTTGTCCTATTTGGAAGGCACTTCCCACTTTTTCCTACACTACACTAGGGGTTCTACTTAGTTGGTTGGATATATAAATTCAGATTGGGCAGGTTCTATTGATGACAAGCATTCCACTTCTGGCTATCTTTTTTGTCTTGGTTCTTCTCCAGTTGTTTAGGTGTGCAAAAAGCAACATGTTATTGCATTTTCATCTTCAGAGGTAGAGTACAGGGTAGCAGTTACAATGAGTTAGCAAATTCTTTGGCTTCAATAGTTATTGACAGAGTTTGGATTCCCACAGGATTCTCTAATTGTACTTTATCATGATAACCAGAGTGCAATTCACATTTCTCACAACCCAGTTGAGCACCAGCAGACCAAGCATATTGAGATACACATATACTTCATTTGTTAGCACATTCAAGATGGATTTATCTGCTTGAAGTAAATTCTGACTAAGCAACAGGTTTTAGACATCTGAACGAAGCCTTTTACATCACCTTGCTACTTGAGTTGCATGGAATGCTCGGGGTTTCGGAAGTTGTTCTTGGGGGGTGTTCATGAGAACAAATTCCTTCTTCTTCTTCTTTCTCTTTCCTTCTAGCAGGATTATTTCCTTCTTTTGGTTTGAGATTTCTTCATGGATATATTGTACGTGAGTATCTCATTAGGCCTAGTTACCGGGACTCATTCTGTGGACATGCCACTTCTATTTTTGCCCTTAGCTTCACTTGAGGGGGGTGTTAGAGTAGGTATTTACCTTAGCTCATTTTCACCTAGGTACTTTATTTACCTTTATTGTATTTATCCTCACCCACTTATGTGTGTGGATATTTCTTTTATCTTATTTAGATATTAGGAGATATAATCTAGCTATTAGGTATAGTTCTTTCCTTGATCTATGGTATTGACTAGATCATTGATGACTAGTTCTTTCCTAAATCTATGGACATGACTAGTTCTTTGATGACTAGTTCTTTCCTTGATTTATGGCTTGATCTACGACCTTAAATGGTTCTTAGATTGTTATTCCTTTCCTATATAAGAAAGGCCCATTCTCATTGTATTTCATTGAGTTCCATAATAATATATGTTATTGTTGCTCATTTGTTTGCAAAGGTTTTATGCAAATTTATTCTGGTGAATTGCTTCCATCTTATTGATCATGGTGTTTGATTAGTATATGATTTCTTGCCTTGGTACAATCTGGTTATCATTCCTTTTAGTGTAATTTGAGCTAAAATGAAAAATAAAATAAAACTCAATAGGTTCGAGGTTTGAAACTCAACCACAATGTTGACTTCTAGAAACACCAATTAACGGTCGTTTTCACTTTTAAGCTAGTATAATTGCAGAGAAACTAGTGATGCACAAACAATCAAGGATAATTGATTGTATTCTATGAGACCATGTTTCCTTGAGTCATTCCATGAAACATTTCACATGTTTTGCATATGACTCAATTTTTCATTTATGTCTACAAATACATGAGGAACTACAACATTCAATAAAAATACACTTTCTGGCATATAATTTGTCAGAACATTTGTCGAATAGATGAATTTTTCTTACTACAATAAGGTAGGGTGTAGGATAAATCTCTATTTAATTACTTAAGATTAGAATTGAAAGGGGAATACAAAGAGATACAAGAAGAAAACATTGTAGTTGTAATTAAATTATAGAACCTATTTGATTTACCCTATTTTATTATTTTGGTCTCTTTAAGAACAAATTTCACTCATGTAAATAATGTGAGATAGATTGAGATGATAAACTAGAGCACATATAGCATATCTTATCCAGGTAGGAATAATCTGAGCCATAGAATAGGTGTGTGACACACATGTATTTAATTCCCACATTTTTACTTCCAAATTTCCATTCATGTCTTCTTCGTAGCTAATATATTAAACTTCATCAACCGATAAGCATTGATGCCATAAAGAAAAAATATAATTTCATTTTATGTTGGTGCTCATTGTTGTATTACATCATCATGAGCAATGAATGTGGAACCCTAATCTCTAACTAGATAGCTAGATAGAGACCCGAACCACAAATGTGCATGTAATTACCACCCTAGGATGTCAGGTCCTCTCCACCTATCCCTATCTTTAAAGAACATAAGGACTGAAATTGCAAACAAAAATAATTTACAATTTCCATACCCTCCAACTCATGTTTTTCATTTAACTTATCCTCTCAGTTAAGAGACAACATATTATTAACAAAATCATTTAGTGCTATTGCTAGAATTATGCATGTCCAAGCCCCTTGAGGCATTTTTCCCACATATGAAAGACATATTTGGGTTGAGCTACTCCCCTAACTCAGCCACCAACATACCCAGTGTAAATTGTAACTTAGAACCCAACCACCATAAAGTAGGATACACAACTAATCATATTGTGAAATAGTCCACAATAATAAATTTTGTGTGTTATAGAAAAAACCCATCTCTACAAATTTTCACTTTGCACCACTTGTCATCCATGGTTTGTCACATGAAAATATTATGTGTAAACATCCCAATATGTGTAAAAAACTATCATGTTCATTTTTTTGAAGAAGCTTTTTCATTTTTAACACGTTTTTTACAATTTGCATCAAGAATGAAGTAGGTTATCACAAATTTATTTTTGGTAACTTATGCTCAATATACATAACATAATTTTTTATGTAACCCTTAAATTGTGTCAAAATTTGTTTGTAATATATCATGTTTTTCAATGATGTTAACTTTTTTCTTGCAATGGAGTTTATGTTTTCTTAGGCATGAAACCCTAAACCTAAGGACTGAAGGAGTATAGGACGAAGACCTGGAAGGAATTCACGAGAATCGAATAGTTGCACTTCACCAAAGTGTAGGAGTTGCAATATTGAAGCAAGCAAGCTTTGTAAAGAAATGTGCATGCATATGAGAGCTCAAGATTCAAAAAGTGGAGTGGAATGGAAGCCTTAGCTTAGCTTTTATTGGCTTAACATAGATCAAAAGAGATCAAATCTAGATGCACACTCCTCATCATCAGAAGTAGAACCAAGTGAGCCTGTGTCAATGGAACTGTCATCACATGAAGAAATGGAGGAGACAACTGAATCAACAACAACAAAAATGGCGGCAGTATGTGAAGGGTCTCCATACAAGGACTGAAGAATGCTCCAGACACGGTGAGGTGGATCTGAGTCTGCCACGTGAAACTAGAGAGAACGAGAGACATGCATCATCATGTGACCAAAGACATGGTCACAAGTTTCAAGGAATTCCTCTAGATGACGATGATTAGAGGGTTCAGGAACTGGCCCAAGCAAGAAGGTTGAAAGACCCTCATAGGCGAAGTGACGTTCCATGGAAGCATGCCAGGCTGAATAGGTCTCTCTCCCGATGAGAAGTGGCGGAGGCTGTAAGGCGATCCTATGATGCTCACGTCTAGAAAGAGCAATCTCCATGATGAAAAAAATGCAAGATGCAAGGTGCATAAAAGCAAGACGTCAGACTCGGCCAATAATGCGTCTACGTGTGTAGGCTAAAGAGTACAAGTAACCCCCCTAGAATGCGGCACTTTATAAAATTAGTGTGTTTACAAAATTGGCAATGTCATCACCTAGTGTGTGGAAAATCATGCAACTTTGACCAAGGAAGCGTTGAAAAACGAGCAACGAGTCAACAGTTATCGCATTAAAATGATTCCCGCAACTGATGGAAAAATGCACTAGATACTGTAAACACATTAAAAAAGTACACGAGATGGGTGCAAAGGGTATCGTGTGACTACTCGTTGGAAATGGCATCAAATTTTAGCAAGGGTTTGTTTTGCTTGCGAGGGGGGATTAACCTCGCCCTCCGTCTTCGACAAGCGAAGGAAGGATGATAAAACAAGCCAAAAACATCCTTAAAAATATTTACAATGCCAAAATAAATGTTTTTTTAATTTTTAACACCTTAAAACATTAAAAAAGGTGGAAAGGATTGGGGCCCACGTTGAAGTTGATGTTGACCAAGCTAAATGAAGGAACCACGTGCCAAATTGGAGGGTCCACGTGCTGTGTTTGAATGCCGCTGAGTTGTGTCAGTTGGAGCAGGTTGCCACGTGGTGGAAGAGAGCTGAATGTGTTGTGCTGGGCTTTGTAACTGTCGTAGCAAGTTTTCCTTGCACACCCAGCCACTGGTTTCTCCAACACCACACAGGTTTTCCTTACATAGCCAGCCACAACATGTGAAATACATGCCAAGAGAGAGGATGGAGGTAGTAACCGTTTGAGCTAGACAGAGCTGAATGTGGTAGAGCTGGAGTTGGAGCGGTGACCAGGCTACAGGTTTGAAATGACCAACAAAGGGCAAGTCAAAAAACGTTTTTCCAACCCAAAAAAACACAGTTTGAATGAAAAATGAGCCTGGGGTTAATGCAGTGCGTAAAAAAATGTTTTTCAAGGGGCACGTGCAGAATAAAAGCAATAGGTCGGAGCCAACACGCTGGGAGTAACACAGACCATGCAATATAACAAAACAGAGGCCGAGCACTGTTAGAAGTAGCAAGGAACTTGGAACGACAAAGAAATGCATAAAAATGACCCAGGAACGAACTGTAGTCACAACAGGGTGCAGCCACGGCGCCGAGGTCAGAGGTTCTAGCGAGCCAACGTGAAATCACAAGGTAGTCTTTCAAAGGAGACTCAAGTTAACAGGGAACCCAACCAATGCACAATCAACGTTTTGAAGACCAAAGCAATGAGTTACTAAACCCAAGATGAGCACGAGTGAAGTCAAGGAAGATGCACGGGCACGGAGAGCGCATGGAATGGTCGAAGACAATAACCACTAAACTTGAACCTCTCACCACTATAAACCCAGTAAAACCAGCACTTCTAGAGCTCAGATCTAAAACTGTAAACACTTCAAAACTGCATGCAAACCCCTCAAGGATAAAAAACCATGAACACCAAACACTTGAAAAATGATCTGTGAAACCACAAGAATCTCAAAATATGCAAGTAGAGCACATGCAAAAGCGAGAGCTTGCACAAGCAACTACATGGTGGAACAACGATGGTGAGAAACGTGATTCCGGTCCCCAAGCTCTGATACCATGAAGGAGTGTAGGACGAAGACCTGGAAGGAATTCACGAGCATCGAATAGTTGCACTTCACCAAAGTGTAGGAGTTGCGAGATTGAAGCAAGCAAGCTTTGTAAAGCAATGTGCATGCATATGAGAGCTCAAGATTCGAAAAGTGGAGTGGAATGGAAGCCTTAGCTTAGCTTGTATTGGCTTAACATAGATCAAAAGAGATGGTGTACATATAGGGGAGTGAAGGTGTAACTCCCATGTAAGAGAAGATTCCTCCATAATGGAGAAGAGGAGTTACTTTCCCAAATGGGAGTGTAACTCCTATGACGCAACTTACACATATGACAGATTCTGTAAGAGAATTTGTCATAACTAAGACGACACCTAGATCCATGTCCACCTAAGTGAGATGACTCACCTGGTGAGGTGGAATAACACTAAATAAGTGAATAAATATACCACCTACACCAACAAGGACATCAAAAATAATTGTTTTCTAAATAAAAAAGGAATACCCAAAGCAATAAAATTATTTTTTATTTTCTTCAAAATATTTTTGGTGTGTATTTATTTTCTTTAAAGGCTCTTAGGTGTGCAAGTCAACATAAAAAATAATACATTATTGTGGGTCCATAAGTTTCGATATTGTGAATGTTAGAGATGATGTTTGAAATTGTACAATATTTTATTGGTGTTATTTTAGAAAGGTAACAATAAAATAGTTCATGAGATATTCATGTAGTGTGAAATAAACAAATCTCACAATTTAAGAACGTGAAAGAGATGACAAAAAAAATCTAACAAATATTTTGACATATATGTACAAGGTCTGATTAAAATACTATCCATATCAAGGAGAAAACATGTCACATTAAACATAATAAAAAACAACGTTATGTTGCATACCTTTTCAGCCTTATGGAAGGGTTGCTTAGTCAAAAAAATTGGCCCTTCCCCTTACACAACTAAAACATATAGAAAATTGTGTGAAAATATAACGAAAGGGAGCTTACTTTTTTTAAAATATTATTTTTTACTTTGTTGGAAAGAAAAAGGTGGGAATTCAAAACCTGTATGTCCTACACCTATTCCACAACTCAAATTGTTCCTACCCAAATAATATTTGTTATTTGTTCTCTATTGTATCACCCAGGCCTCATTCACATTGTTCATGTAAATATAATTCACAAAAACAAATAAAAAAGGGAAAATATAATAGGTACTGTTGGTGTCGAATCACAGCACCCCTGGGACTCTGTAACTCGATGGGTTACAGATTCTCAGTGTGATTGCATAACATGGAGCTTTTCCCAAGTGTGGGACCTTGCAAAATCGGAAAAGCTCTCCGGATGAAGGCCGGTTCCTATTCCTCTGTTCAGATGCACACGTAAAAAATGTAGAGGTCTATTCAAAACCTAATCTAATTTTCCAAGGAGACAGGGGGAAGAAAATGCAGAAAATAAAAACCTAAACTAACAGAGGTGATGCACCGAGGAATGAAGAACACCTGTCTTGCCAATAAACACAGACCAAAAAAAATGTAATGCAAGATCATGCACCGATAACCAGATTTACAGTGAAAGATCAAGAAGATGCAAATAAACACTGAGAGGGTTGATAATCATCCACAGACATGCCTTAATTTGCTCCAAAGATTGATACAACACACTACAAAATGCCAAGAGGCAAAGCTGCATTACAGTTTTAAATGGGAGGTTTTAACTCCATAGATTCACCTGCCAAAGAGAAGAAAGGAGGTGCAAAACAAGAATGTCCAACCTTTAGAAAGAAGCCCCTCCTTACAATTTATAGGAAGAATGAGAGAGAGAAGAGAGAGAAAGTCCAAATCTACCCCAACCACCTCAGGTTGTATCTAATTAATCTCATTATGGTGGTAGGTGAGGACCATATCAAACCCCAAAAGTGGCAAACTGTATTTTTTCATTTTTAAGAACTTGTTCCCACCCAATTAAAGATATCCAGTCGTAGTTAGGTAGAGGACGCCGTAGGCTCTCCGAAAAGTCCAACTTTGTGTGAATCGGAGCTCCCAGTCAAAAGTTATGGCCATCTGAATATCTGGGTCAGGGTCTGCTTCCTGTCAGCGCTCAGAATGTTGCGCCTCCTGAAGGTGCGCCTTGGCGCATCCATATGCATGTTGACAATCCTTTTCGGGCGCCAAAGGCGCAAATATGCTTGTGTCGACAACCCTTTTTGTGCGCCAAAGGCGCATTCATTTGCATGTCAACACTCTTTTCTGTGCACCAAAGGCGCAAATATGTTTATGTCGACACGTGTTTACGTGCGCCACTTTACCTGCGCCAAGGGCGCAACTTTTCCCGTGTCAACATTCCTTTCTGTGCGCCAAGGGCGTGTCTATTTCTATGTTGACATCTTCTTCTGTGCGCCAAGGGCGCATTTACATTTGTGTCGACATCCTCTTATGTGCGCCAAGGCGCAACTTTTTCCCTGTTGACACTCATTGTTGTGCGCCATTTCCTGTGCGCCAAGGGCGCATCCATTACATTGTCAACATCCATTTCTGTGCGCCACTTTCCTGTGCCTTCGTGCATACATTCTCATGTTGACACTCATTGTTATGCACCATTTCCGTGCGCCAAGGGCGCATCTATTTTGCTGTCGACACTCATTGTCGTGCGCCCCTTTTATGCGCCATGTGTTGAGGTTTGAATTTCTTTGGTTTCCATATTCTTCCGCTTGTCTATATCTACCTGGGGGGAAGATATATACAACAGGTACTAAGTTCAAAACCCAACCGTAACGGTTGCTTGTTGTCACACTTTGTAGCCTTTTTAAAATTTTTGAGCTTGAGTAATTGTAGGAGAACATGTGATGCACAAAAAATCAAAAAACTTGAGCCCCTATAACAATTGATCATATGAGTGGTAGGTAAAATTTTATGTGTGGCACCAAAATTTTTAGACTCAGAATCCGTATGATTTCTTAAGTTAAGGGAAAAAATATCTCTAATTTATTTTGAGAACTTTTTTACTAATAAAAGCATTAAAGTGCACCATGTAATGTACAAGGATGAAAGAGGTAATCAAAGGAGATCTGCCATGTTATATTATAACATATAACATATAGGATTTATTGTATCAACTAGGCCTCGCTTGCATCGTTCATGCAAAATGCAATTTGCACCAAAAAAAAAAGGGAAAATCTAATAGGTTCCAAGTTCAATACCCAACCGTAATGCATGCTTATTATAGCACTTTCCATCCCCATTTTCAGTTTTAAGTTTGAGAAATGTTAGGAAAACGGGTAATGCATGAATAATCATAAAAATTTGAGTTCCTCTAATGAATGATCATATGAGTGGTACGTAGATTTTTTATTTTGGAACCAAAAATTAGAATTAGAATCCATATGATTTCTTAAGTTGTTAAGAGAAAATTTCTCTCTAATTTACAAGGATGATTTTTTACTAATAAAATCATTCAAGTGCACGGTGTAATGTACATGTATGAATGAGGTAATCAAAGGAGATCTACCATGTTATATTAAAACGGGAGTTGTAAATCAAATGGTTCTATGCCATAAGGAACTGAGATCTGGCACATGGGATTTTCATATTACAGTGGTATACTGATATTTGATGAGGGCGGAAATATCAATGGATTTACATGGTTTTGCAACAATACCAAAGCAGAGCTAAAACAGGGGCACAAGGCCAAGGAGGCAATAACACCCACTTCTTAGATTTCCCCATGTTGTTTCAATTCTCCACGTTCCAGGCTCCACAACACTTCATTGAAATTTTTAATGTGGTTTGGGTATAGAGTAAAACATGTCAAATGTTGTGTGGAGTGGACTCGAGCATTACATCTGCTGAATGCATTTGTGAGAAATTATCGAGGGTCTCTTCAAAAAACCCATTATTTTCATGTCCACATTCATTGCAGCTGATATATTTTAGGACTTTTGTCGAACAAGTCGCATGACTCAAATTTATATACGTATTTGGGAGGCATGTACTTACCATAAATTGAAGCGGTTGATTTCTTGCCAATTCTAGCCATATGATTCTTGAATAAAAGAATCATTACAAATATATAAATGGGAAATTTTTGAACTTCAATCATGTCGTATCTAAACGCGATCCTAGAGAGAGTGAACACACATAAAAATAGTGGCTGGGAAAAAGATTGTGCAACAGGGTTTCTGTTAACTATCCACAAGCTTCATTGCATGTCATTAGCCTTGGCATTTCCACCTCCACTAGATCTAGATCCATACAAATGAAATCTTCTTGAACATGTCATTGACCTTGTACTCCTTTCACACTACTGATTTTTCCACAACTAGTGCCATTTCTCAAAAGTAAACGTAAATAAACAAAACTAATGTTTAAGCCATTCGCAGATCATAACAGATCAGATAACCACAAATATGTTGAAAAGAAAGTGAGATTTATACAAAAATGTGTACCTTTATAAGAAAGGTATGAATGAGTAATCGAGCTAAAGAATCCTTACGTGGTTAGTTCCAACTGAAAAAGAGCCTACAACATACAGTGAGGTATCTCAGTGAACTCAGTGGTAAGCGAGGTCAAAACCAAATACATAGAACCAAAAGATAAGACACTGAGAATTGAAAGGAGTTCATTGTAAATACAATCTCTGAAAGCCTACAAGGTTGGAATGAAAACGAAGCTTTGCCACAATGGTTTGAACTTGAGTATTGATGGCGGCCCGATGGTACTCATTTGAATGTGTTTATTGTAGGAACACGTCGTCCTTCTCGCTGCAACACGCCAAGGTAGTATCACCATATCAATGATTTTCGTTGGGTCATACTTCAACATGTCCGTCCTAACCCACCTGCCCACCATTGATTTGTGTCAAAAGTAAAGACCTTCCTCGGCAAGGGTTAAATTTGCTGGCCACCAATGTCTGTCAAAAAACAAATTAAATGACGGTCATTTTCAAATATTTGTCTTCAAAAATGTAAAAAAGTTTTATTTTTTATATTGTTAAAAAAATAAAAATAAATATATATATATATATATATATATATATATATATATATATATATATATATATAAACTATATTTGTATAGTTTACATATAAATCTATATTAAAAATGATGGTCATACTCAAAATATGCAAGTCATGTGTGATGGTTATTTCAAATATTTGCAAGTATTTTAAGGCTAAAATCATGAAAAACATCTAAACAGTCATAAAATTAATACATGTTCCTCAAACTCCCCATAGTCAATGCTTATAGCATTTGTGTATGTGGGTCTATTCATGCACATCGTCATGGGTCTATTCACACACATCGTCATAGTCAATCACAGTACAGAGAACTCGACATTCATAGAAACCACAGATATTTAGAAGTTACGGTGTGTTCCAGGAATGGAAATAATATGGTGACATCCTCGACTTCATCCTATATAAACTAGCAATCATACGTGAAATGTACGATGTGAACACTGAAAGGGATCTAATGAAGAAGTGAAATTAAATGAAAGGAAAGAATGGGAGAGGAAAATGGGTGTAACAAAAGGTGTTTGAGGGTGGAGAATTGAATGGGAAAAATAAGAGGAATTAAAGATCCAATGTGAAAATTGACCCTCTAAGAAGTAGAGGACATGTTGGGCAACTGAAAGAAGGAGAAAAATTGTGTTGTGGAAGACATCAATGAAACTATCGAAGGAGATATCTCAAAATGCAATTAGTGGTCAGAAAATGTTGGCAAGGAAAACACTTGTCTGAATTTTCAGCTCTTGACTTTATTAGGTAGTTAGAACTAACATAAATGTAAGGGGGATTCGAGTACATGATTCATTGGATACGCCATAGATAGGAAGACACAAAGTGTAATTAGAAAGCTAAGGTAACGATACCATGAAAAATTTAGTTTAGGTTTTTTCTCCAACTATCAGATTAATGATTAGGGTATTGTAGTATTAATGTGAGTGCAATCTTGTCTTAAAGGGGGAAAATAAAAAGGGAAACCCAACATGTTCCAAGTTGGGAACCTGACCACAATGACTACTTGTTTCAGAACTTTCTAACCCTTATTTCTAGTTGTAAGGACAACTAATTGTAGGAAGTAGATGCATGAACATGTATTGATAATTAAAACCTTCCAATAATTTGTCATATGATTGAAATAAATATCAAGGCTTTGGATTACATGTCCTACATGATTTCTATGGATGATAGTGTTCCTATTGAAATATTATTTGTTATGTGTGTTCCACTTAAGCATATCAATCTCAAAAAGAGGACACAATAAAATTTGGGGAAATACGAACACTTTCAGGGTTCAAAACCCAGGATAACTGGATGCATCTTGTAGTAATTTATAGCCTCTCTTTTAAGTTGTAAGCTAAAGTAAGTGTAGGAAAATAGATGGTGCACAAACAAACATTGTTAATTGAGTCCCAGGAGCAATCACACATATCAGTGAAAGGTATCTTTTATTTATTAATCAAGCTTTTTCATTTTATTTTATGGCATCAAGGTTTACAATTGGACAAAAAATAATTGGATAGGTAAGATGTAGACATGAATGCATTCTTGTAAATTACAAGGTGTGAAATTAAATACTTACATGCCCAAAACCTATTCCATGAAGCATATTGTTCCTTCCTAAATAATATCCACTATATGTGCTCCACTTCATCGTCATATTCTCATGTGATTTATTCACGTGAGTGCAATGTGAGTTTAAAGTGACCAAAACAAAAATTTATGACACTTCACAAGGGTCTCAATTTGAAACCCAACTGCACTACTTGCTTCTTGTAGTGCACTTTATAGGCGTGTTTTTTTACATTTTTATGCTGGAGAAATTATAGTGAAGTAGGTGATGTAGGAACAATCATTGATATTAGGGCAACGAACATGGTTTGTCTCTAGCCGATCGAGAGGCACATATTTTTCTAAGTGTGGATGATGTAGGTGAATTACACTTGGAAATGTGAAGGACGATGCAATGTGCTTGTGGACAGGAAGATGCTTGCAATTGAGAGGGAGGTCTACTAAGATTTGTAACCCAATAGCTGGCATTACTCCCATTGGATCGGGTAGAAAGGATACGTAAAAGGAATGTTGAAGGAAAGAAAATACATGAATTGAAGGTTAGAAATAAAAATTAAAGGTCAAGATATTATTATTTGTCTAGGCACAGACATAAGTCAAGATACTCTTACTTATTTGGTTAACCCTATTAAAAACACATGAACTCCACACCACACTCTATTCTTGAAGTCAACACCAAATTGGATAGGGAAATTTTCCTTGTTAAGAGGAGGTATATTCTACATTTTACTAAATATTAGAATAGAACTCTTTTTTAGACTAGATACATTATATTAAAGGAAAAATTGACACATAAGTGTAGTGAGATCTCCTTAACAAAATAAAATTAGAAGAAAAAACATTTAGGGAAAAAATTCCAACACATGAAATGTGCTCATTAGTGACGCGAGGGAACATTTTAGCCCACGGTGCACACATGATACAAATTTTGAGCTGTGTTTTTAGGGTTTGGGGCGTGGATGATACATTTGTCACCGATTTATATAATTTTACATTGGGATTTGAAATTTAATTTAAAATTGATAATAATTGAGTTCGTCTTTAGAAGCACTAGAGTTAGAGTGAACTTGGATGATATCATTATTGAAAATACTTTGATATACAATAACCTTTAGTGAAATGTAATAGGTCAACGCAAACATTATCTAATTAAAATCACAAGTCTTCTTAAATCAAGCTATGAAGTTAGTGTTCAGAAGATTTAGTACAATTTATTTAAGTATGCAAGGTGATTGTGTTTACAGATGATGTAACATGTACATGAAGTGGATGGAGTTAAAATATTCCTAAGAAATTAACATGCGCTGAGAGAGTATCCTTCCGCTGCCGACATTGGAGTGAAATCGTTCGATTTTGTACCATGTTTTTCCTGTGTGTGGAACGCTCTGGTAAATAGGCGTTGTACTAATTTTGGAATTAAGAATGTGGTTGAATTCATAGGCTTTGGTCGACAGAATTGATAAGATGGAAAACAGTCGAACAAGAATTAGGATTTGTCTTCTTCAAATGGAAACATGGAAAACGAGCTTAGCTATAATTTCTTTTTGGATTTCGCAGACGAGCTGGCTATGAATTTTTTAGAATTCTGTGATGAGGATTTGATGGCCATTTATTCCACTGCAAATCATGTTTCTATGGTACAGACGTGAATGTGATCGGGTTGGCGTCAACGACCCAGATTTTTTTAGTGTCGACGATACTGTGCTAATATAGACGGTGCCTATTAGAGCATGTTGTCGGATCCCCTTGGGATTTCTACCTATAAAAAATACTTTTGGCGTAATTACGTAAATTAATTGCTTTAAACTGTTAAAACTAGCAATCGCACACGAGCAGTGCGATGTGAACACCAAAAGGGAAACAAAGTTATGGAGAATAGGGAAGGAAAATAATAAGCATAATTTTTCTGGTTGAAGTATTTGATATATCAGATAAAGGAAATAAGAGAGAGTGGAAAAGAATGTAGTATTTGTATGATGCCTGTAATATGGACAACAACCAAAATAGCTTTAGAATAGGGAAGTATAGGAGGAAAATAGCAGTAAGCAAGGGAGGGTCTATATATTATGCCTCCTTATAGATCTGTAGGTGTTCACTCATATTGGGTAAAGGGGTATGTGAAACTATTGCGAAACAACAGTTTCCTACAACCACATGACATATTTATGATTCTTTTAAAGGGGTAAGGAGCATTTGCACAGTCAGTAAGGCAATGAACTGTGGAGATATGTGAAAAAATTAAGAGTGGTTGATAAAATATGCTGAATTGAATAGTTATTTGCAATTTCATGTCTTTTGTTTTATGGGTAGGTGGAATAAACATTTATGTAAGGTTAATTTACATGTGTGTTTCATGGGAAATAAATAAAAAAGTTAGAAATAAGATAGTAATTAAATACCAACATTTCCCACACCTATTTTGTGGCTGAAATTGTTCTTACCAAAATAATATTTGTTCTTTTTGGTTCATGTTATCTTTTTTGTCTCAAATGAGTTACAACACATTTTAACTTAAGGTAAATTATCTTATATATGTCCTGATAAAATCTAGAGATATGGATACATGGAATAGAGTCATCATCCCAAGACAACTCACTACAGCTGTTGAATTCCATAACCATAAAACATAGGGCTGATCATGTGCTTTTATGTCATCTTTATAGACCATTAGCTTATGCCATTTTCCATGCTTTCCTTGGCAATAATAGGTATAATTTGTAGACTTTTTCCTCAACATTTCAGGTTCTTAAAACCGGATAAATTGGAAGTATTTTCATATGTATCTATACACCAAAGGTTTCCACTGCAATTACTCTTGCATTGAATTAACCACTACTAGAAATTTTATCACCAAAGTGTGAACACATGACCTAATACTAATCTTATGACGATTAGCTTATGTTCTTGTTCGATGAATATTAAGAAACAATCATCGTTCTTTGAGAGGAAGTAATTGGTTTATTACATTGAGAGGTGGGATGGTTGATCCAATTACAAAGTTTTCGTTGTTATCACTTGTAGATAGGGAGCTTTAATATGTTTTGACTTCCAAACTCTACATGTGTTAGATCTATGAGAACTATATGTTAAGCGTTCATTCTACCGTAGATTTCATGCACACTTTTAGTTGGGTTTTTATTTAGTGATGAAGGTAGAAACTACATTTTCCCATTTAGTTGATTGGTTTGAAAATTATATTGTGTTGTATTTATCATGATAATTTATATTAATGGTGCAAACCTACATAGATCGTTTATTTCCTAATTCATTGTTGAGGCATGATACAAAAAATCTATGTTACAAGTTCCTTGTATTGTTAATATCACACATTTATTATTAGTTTTTTATTTATTGATAAAGGTAGAAGCTATGGTTTCCCTCATCAACTTTCTTAACAACATTTTTTTGTGAACGATCAACATAAAACTTTGTTGGTCTATTTTTCATACTTGACTATATATTCACCCAACACATGTCAGAAAAAAACATTGAGAATCATGTTCGAAAATGATTGTCAACATAATTAATGTGTGAGGCATAGGGAATGGAGAAATAATACACTCTTGGGTTATTATTCAATGCTTTATCTCATCCAGGATTATAAATAGGGAATGTTTTACTTTGAAGATTGTCATTAATTCAATCGGTTGGAAGATTATAATTTTGTTTATTTTATCGTGGCACTTAATATCGACGATGTAAGCCTTCATAGATCATATGTTAGCAAACCGATTTCTAAGGAATGATAAAACATATTTAAATAAATATTACGTGGCTTTTATTTTTCATTTGAAAGAGGGATTTCAACTAATAAAAACATCAAAGTGTACCTTGCAATGTACATGTGGAAAGAAATTGTTTGTTTTCTTAATTTAAGGTTTGGTGTGTGAAGTCTATGTTTAAGCATTCATGTCTTACAAATTATAGTCATGGAATAATTGGTTACTAAAAATATGCAATATATTAATAATATTCAAATTTAACTTAAAGTTCAAAAGTGTAAAAAAATGTGAAAACCAATCTAAAAAGCTATACCAATAATTCAAAAAAAATAGTTCCAATGAAACAACTAAATGCAAACCTAGACAACTGAATCATCTGGATGTGGACCTTACTGAAGCTGATTTTCCATGCTTCATGGCCTATTTAATGACATATTTTAGTTCATTGTTTTCATTTTGTGTGATTATTTTCAACAATGACGTGTCTAAAGGTATATGGAAAGATTACATGACTAACCTTGGGATTTAAATGCCATCATATAAATTCATAATTACAAAGTGAATAAGCGACATTTACAAATCTAAGTAAATGGAAAGGAAATGATATATAAGCTCAGAGTTGTATATATTCAATTTAGATATGGAATGATTATTTTAGTTAGTACAGTTTGACTTTGGAACTCACAATGACAAGGTTCATTCAACACCCAACCACGAAGAAGTAGAAATCACTAATGACCAGTGCATCCAATCCAATGATGCTCTTCGACAAACAAATATCTCATATGGAAAGAAGTGCAAACGAGGAGTGTTGAAGCTAAGGGCTCATCTTGGCCATGGGCGTCCCATCGAACACCAGTGACCCCCTAGCAAAACACTCACACTCCCTCCTGAACTCATTGTACAGCACCCCTTCATATGGATACTTTATCAAAGAAATGTAATGAAACTAGATCTAGTAGGGAAGAATCATGTCTCAACTGATGAAGAAGCCACTGAGTAGTAGGAAGTAGGTGGGTAGAGCGATGACAATGGTGTAAGAGACCATTATATTTGTAATAGTGCTAGAAATGAAGGAGATGAAGGGGTTATCCGCACAGAAGGAAATGAGGAGAAAAATGAAAAAGAAGTAGAAGCTGAAGAATATGATTCCTAAATCTACGTACCAAAATGTGGTGATGATGAATGTGAGGGCCATATGCGTAAGCGTAGGTATCGACACCATCTTTGACACTTTCTTCTGCATTAAATCCTCAAATCATTTTTTCCCATGACTCTCTCTCTCTCTCTCATGGAAACACAACAAAATTATCCCATGACATGGCACCCTACAAGGGGGCATCTGACATATGCTATAAAACTAGGTGCTTACAACAATACAAGCTATGCACAACCTAGACCAGTCTACTAGGCACATAATTCAAGACCTTAGAACAACCTCTTAAGTAGTAGTAATTGTTTGTTCTACTGTGTCAAAGACCTCAGGATAACCCGCACAGTCAGCACTAGCTTAGCTATTCTCATCTCATGGCCCATCCTCCACTCACACTCACCTAGATTCTAAGTTGTAAGTGTCAATGTCTCGCAACTCAATGTCACTGAGGACCGAATGAAAAATAGTTTGACATCAGAATCTCACAGTGGCAAGGTTCATTCAACATCTAGGCATGAAGAAGTAGCAATTGCTTCAATGACCAACATGTTGGCTCTCGCGATGCTCTTCGACAAACAGATCTTTCATATGGTGATTCATCCTACAGAGACCACAACCTGGGTGTATACAAAGAATATCGTGTCCTCCACATAGATGCCTACTATGGTGGATGTTTCATGGATTCCATGCCTGTAGAAGTACCTCGCAGGGTCGTAATCTTTGATGGGGCCAAATTTGTTGTACTTGGCCACCCAATGTTTCTTAAAAGAGCACACTCCTATGAGTTTTCTATGACAAATCAAAGAGTTGAAGGCGATGACATTCTCATGTGTTCCTTTTCATATGGTCGTCACGGTCCACAAAGGAAATGTTGTTGAAATGGACAAGGATGTGACCAGGTAGAAGTGAACATCACAGATTATTTTTAGGGTCGTTGATAAGGCATAAATATGGCCACTAACAATTACAATATGTTTTCAAGGATCCTCGAGATTTCCACCTGTAACCATGCCTTCACATCTTTAATGAACCAATACAGTACCATTAAACCCACAAAACTGCAAGCATTTGTGAATCATTTACCATGTACTGAAAAATATTTACAAAGAAACATTTTCTTTAATAATAGAAAGCTCATCCATTTCCTTAAACAATGTGTAAGCTTATCGACAATTAACATTGTTACAATCAACAAGTTTTTCAAAATGATCTTTTATTTCATCATAATTTCAGTGTTATGAGTAACAAACTCCCTAAATTGAGTTTCCCTTTGACAAAATGGCATCTATCACGCTAAATACTTTTTCTCATAGGTTCTGCAACTTAACCACAAGCTTCAATCGCGTAGCCAATTCGAAGCACGAGCAGTAACTTGTGTTTTTAAATGGCAAAGTCACTCTACATTTTGCATACATGCATAGGAGATCTCTTCATTTGGTTAGATTACATGGCCGATTGACAGATTTGCAGCGTGATTTGGAAAAATTTGTCAGTTGACAGAAATAATTGATTGGACTGAGAGGTAGATGATGAAGAGGGTTTAAAACCCGCAAGCGAGGATCACGAGGGACAACGTGCATATCAACAGACGTGTGAATGGCAGCGTGAAGAGATCTCGGGAGGAGCGAGAATCAACTGAATGTGCATGCAAAGATTTGAAACACGGGAAGAACCTGGTTAAGCCATAAAAATCTCCTCTATCTCATAGATCAAATGGGGTGTACATATAGGAGGTGCTGAGTAACCCCCAGTGCTGCAATCATGACAACTCGAGTAGAGAGGGGGAGTTACATTCCCATAATAGAAGTGTAACTCCCAATGATGCATATGACACACTGACACACTGATGTGCTGGCGCACTGATGCGTAAGAGAATCTCATAATGACCCCTAAATGACACATGGACCTACGATCCCACCTAAGTGAGATGACTCACCTAATGATGTGGAAAATAATACACACCAACACGGCCCCCCTTCATCGTAACTTACAATGAGGCGGCAAGTCAGAAACGAGAAATGGATCCTGACACAAAGCCTGATGAGGTACCCATGTACAAGAAAAATATCCCAAGCAGTGAAGGAAAACCCATGGGAAAAACATCCACCGTAAGAGAAAAACACGCTCTCTAATCTAGGAAAGATGCCAAGTATGGGTCCCGACCATAGACGAGCCTGAAAGGGTACCCATGTACAAAGAGGAAATCTCTCAAAAAGAAGAAGAAGAAGAGAGAAGAAGAGGGAGATGAGAGGAATGCAGAAGATGTCATGGATAGATCTAAACTCTGCATCTCTAGGAAGTCTCCCAGAAGAATGTCGATGACGAGATCCTCTGCCTCTGGACTGAAGAAGAGCCACCCACAACGAACTGTGTGCCTGCCCTTAGGAAGGACATAGATGATGTGCTGGAGGTCCACCCACTCCACAAAGGAAACTCAAGGCAGCAACACGAAGAACTCTGAGTCTGGTGCACATAAATGTGACATAGGTCTAGTGAGTGAGTACCAAGGAACCGAAGGTAATGCCACGTGTGTAGCACTATCAGAGTGAAAAAGAGGAACACCTGCAGAAAGGATGTCCAAGTGATGTGAAGGGAATAAAACATCCTTCACAACAGAAAAGGGATCCACAGCTGAGGGTGGATCAATGAAAGTCTCTGGAAATGTTGAAGTGACATGATTCCCGAAAGGGGCACTCCCAACAACAAAGATGATGGACTCCTCTAAAACACCTATAGATGGATGAGGGACATGTAGTGCATCACAAGTGGACTCTTTGAAAATACGATAAAGGTCAGGTAGATATTCATCCCAATGTGGGGGCTCAACAAATAGAAGAGCGATGTCAGATAGGTATGAGTCATCTAATGAAGGTGGAGGAGTGGAAGGGGCCTCGCACACTGGAAGTGGAAAGGAGGCTCATGTAATGACAGTGTGAGACTAAGTATGAGACTACTCGACATCTGATGAGATGTGAGATGTGGCAACACTCTCTGGAATAGTGAGAGAAAGAGGAGAAGATTCCTCTGTAGTATTATGTGCATCAAAACTGGGTGCACAATCCTCGTCATCAGAAGTAGAACCAAATGAGTCTATGTCAGTGGAACTGCCATCACACGAAGAAATGGAGGAGATAACTAAATCAGTAGCACCAACAATGGCGGCAGTATGTGAAGGCTCTCCATAGAGGGACTGAAGAATGCTCCAGACACATAGAGGTGGATCTGCAGTGTGCCATGTGAAACCAAAGAGAATGAGATACATGCATCATCCATGTGACCATAGATGTTGTCGCAAGTGTCAAGGAAGTTCCTCTAGACGATGATGATCAGTGGGTGCAAGAACTAGCCCAAGCAAGAAGGGTAAAAGACCCTCATGGGCGAAGTAACGTTCCATGGAAGCATGCCAAGCTGAATAGTTCCCTCTCCCAGTGAGAAGTGGCGGAGGCTGTAAAGCTGATCATACGATGCTCAAATCTATAAAGAGCACTCTCCATGATGAAAAATGCAAGATGCAAGGTGCACGAAAGCAAGATGTCAGACTCAGCCGATAATACGTTTGCGTGTGTAGGCCCAAGAGTACAAGTCAACCCCCCTAGAATGTGACACTTTATAAAGTAATGTGTTTACAAAATTGGACAATTCCATCATGTAAATGTATGGAAAATCATGCAACTTTGACTAATGAAATGCTCAAAAACGAATAGCGAGTCAAAAGTTATAGCATTAAAATGATTCCCGCAACTGATGGAAAAATGCACTTGACACTACAAATGCATTAAAAAAGTGCATGAAATGGATGCGAAGGGTGTCATGTGGGTACTCGTTGGAAATGACATCAAAATTTTAGGTAGGGGTTTGTTTTAACTACGAGAGGGGGTTTAGCCTCCTTCCAACCACTAGACCTCGCCCACCATCTTCGACACTCGTAGGAGGGTATTAAATACAAGCAAAAATAGGAAGTCTAAAACTTACTACATGCCATGAATGTTTTTTTTTATTATCTTAAAACATTAAAAAAAGATAATGAGGGGGCCCATGTTGGAGGAGCTATTCGAATGCCAAGTTGGAGGGTCCACGTGATGGGTTGTTTGGAGGGAAACCCACCAAAAAGAGTTGTACAGGCTGCTGAGGGTGCTGTAGACACGTGAGAGGTTGCTGGAGGGTGCTAGGAGTAGGTGTGGCAGGTCTGCACAAGTGGGAGGAGCCATTTGAAGACCCAAAACGCCCAAAAAATGCCCAAAAATGCCAAAAAACGCCCAAAAAATGTTTCAAGCAAAGACTGAGCCATTGAATATGACGTTGCAGGTTGTAGGTTGTTAGATATGTGTAAAACAGTCATTGGAGGTGCTAGGAAGTAGGTGTTGCAGGTCTGCACAAGCTGGAGGATCCGTTTGAAGACCCAAAACACCAAAACATGCCCAAAAATGGCTGAGCAAAGTCAAAAAATGTTTTTGCAATGGAAGAAGACACAAATACCCAAAAGAACCATGCCCAACATGCAAAACACCACGCCCAGTACACAAAACATGAGCCCTGAATGCATAGTTAGAGATAATGGAGCAAGGCACCATTGGCAGAGCTTGCCAAACTCAATGTAGAGACAACTAGCGAAGGTAAACAAGCTATCACGAGGAGCACGAGAGCTGTCCAAGTCTGAGGTAAAACACGAGCAGCGAGTCATGAGATAAGAGCAACTGAGCTAGGGCAGATTTGACCCAAAAATAGCTCCAACAATCCTCCAAAAAACTCACAAACAACACTTTTAAACTCATATCTAAACCTCAAACCTGCAAACCACTTTCAAAGATACATGCAGACCCCTGAAAGTCTGAAACCCACGAACACAAACAATAGAGGTGTGAAGCCTGGAATCAATGCAAGTAGAGCACAACTAGAATATCCATTACGACACATGCTGAAAGAGATCTGAATATCACACCGGAAGATGGAAAATGAACGAAAAACACCAAGGAGTACATGGATCTACAAGATCTGCTCTGATACCATGAAAGAGAGGGTTTAAAACCCACAAGTGAGGATCACGAGGGACGACATGGACATCAACGGACATGCGAACGAGAAGCATGAAGAGATCTCGAGGAGGAGTGAGAATCAACTGAATGTGCATGTAAAGATTTGAAACATGGGTAGAACCTGGTTAATCCATAAAACTCTCCTCTATCTCATAGATCAAATGGGGTGTACATATAGGAGGTGCTGAGTAACCCCCAGTGCTGCAATCATGACAACTCAGAGTAGAGAGGGGGAGTTACATTCCCAGAATAGAAGTGTAACTCCTAATGACACATATGTTGCACTGACACACTAATGTGCTGATGCACTGACGCGTAAGAGAATCTCATAATGACCCCTAAATGACACATGGACCTATGATCTCACCTAAGTGAGATGACTCACCTAATGATGTGGAAAATAATACACACCAACAGATGAGAAGTCAACTTAGCATCCAATGATCAACCTAACCTATCAAAGACCTTAACACTCTCGTGGATGTTGACGAAGACATGGACGGTTATGATTTCACTAGTATGAGGATGATAATATTGTCAAAGATGTGGACAACATCAATTAAAACCTATTGTTAGAACTCCCGGCATTCTACAGGAGACAACGCCTTTTGGCATAATAAGAGACTCAACATTTAGTGAATGATAAGAAAACTTAACATCTTTATTTATGTAGTGATACATTGCCTAATGACTACTTACGTTTGTGTTAATACAATTAGCCTAGCTGTCACGTAAGTTAGCAGCTGATGTCAAATAGTTTGTTTTCCAAAATATGTTAAAAAAACAGTGTGGTGAAGTGGTTGGTGGGTTCACTGGCATCGTAGAGGTCATGGATTCGAGTTTTGGAATAGGCTGCGCTAACATGTGTTAGGCATAGCCGTGTTAATATACTTAAGCCACTGAAATACAAATGCGGGCTAGTCTCATCTCTGGGCTTCTTTCTCATTAAATAGAATGAAGATGCAAGTCTCTATGCCCTTTCTTGGTCTATTTGGCATTCCTGCCTTTGACAATACATGTGTAATTAGATTATTGTTGTAAGCTTGGGCATTGCTAATTATAGCCACATTGTTTCCCTTTGAAGACCACACCATAGCAGTAACAAACATGGGTGTGCTGGAATGCCCCAGGGATTCCATGGTAGAATACGTAGCATCAATCATGGCGTCAAACAGGTTCCTGTAAATCTTATGTCCGTCCTTCACAATGGGTGTCGTGGGTTTCAACAAGGCATAATCTAAGCTATACAACTCGTTGTTGTTGTAGATGAAAAATGGAAAGACATTGGCCAAGAAAGGAGAGTCGTTATTCTCCAAGAGGTTGAAAACATACCTTACATCCTTCTTCACTTAATCAGTTAAATTTCTTCTTAGAAGGAGCCTGAAATGACATTGCATCTAAATTTCCCTCGTCGTGAGAGCTATAGAGACCTTAATTTTATCTTGCAAATTAGCCTTTTGAATGGCCATCTTGATGTTCTTCATGGCAGGAAGCAGATATGGTACATACTTGGCATATTTGGGCTTTCCCAATACATCGTTTCCCACACACAATGTATTCTTTTTATTGGTTGCAGGGAAGTAGGGCTTACTGTATTCCTTCACCCACTTGCTCGCTGCTACCCTGACTAGAGTTAATCTCGTGCTATCTCATTTATTCTGAACACAAAACACAATCGTCACCAAAAGCCCTCCCTTGACCATATAGCAGCACCTGTTGCTGGTGTGAGATTCCTCAAATCTTAAGCTGTTTGTCTCTTTGTTGTTATCAGTCAACAACAAAGAGACAAGTTACGTACCGGCTGTTACGTACTGGCAATTTACATACCTTCAAGTTACATACCATGGATGGTCTAAAGTTATTTTGATGGAGTTTATAGATATTTTATTTTATTAAGAGGTATTCTGACTTGATTCAATCACAAGGACAACTATTTCCTTGGTTGTACACATTTCAGAATTGGGGTTTCTTATAACATCATAATGGGAAACTCAAAAGGTGAAATCGACACTCTACTCCAATATATCTATAATTTTTCTTCTAATTTTATGAAACATCGTTTTTTCTTATAACAAACATTCACATAAAGATGACGATACCAATAATATCTAACATGAAATTGAAAAAAACTATCAACAACAGAAATGAAATGTGTCTATTTGGCGGCTGCTGCTGCTCGCTAACATGTCAAGATGGTCTAAAGTTTCAATTAATGGTGTTGGAGGTTGTGTGGGACTTTTCTCTAATATCCATGACAAATTTCAAGTGAGATCTGGGCTAATCTCAATCTTTTCTTAACTTCATTTATTGCCTATCTCTTTAGGATGAGGGTTTGGTGAGGCTTTGAACAATGATAGAAAAATGGAGAGAACTTTCTTGTCTGGCCACCGGTGCATCTGATGTCCTCCGCACATGATGGGCTTTAGTGTGCTTTAGCGCGCCTGTAGCCCTCCGAAACATGCCTGTACTGCGCTTTGCCACATACTTTGATGCAGCCGAGGCACACCTTATTTCTGGTACGGATTTCAATAAATAATATCAGAAAAGATGGTTTGATAGACAGTTTTCTAGTTAAAAATTAACACGTAAGGACTGTTTTCAAGGGCTGCGCTTTGGGGGAGAACTTCATGTGCGGAAAGTCAGGATTTTAGCTGGCTGACATCAGCGTTTAGGGGTAGCTACGCCCCTCCATATTGTGTTCATGTGCGGAGGACATGAGTGTGTACAACAGCTTACGATCTTGCTTGGGCGTCCCCAACAACCGCAGCGTGAAGCAGCAGCAGCAGCGTCATCAACATAGGCTGCAGCAGCAGCGTAATCATAGGCTGCTCGCTAACATGCCAAGATTGTCCTGTCAAGATGGTCTAAAGTTTCAATTAGTGGTGTTGGAGGTTGTGTGGGACTTTTCTCTAATATCCATGACAAATTTCAAGTGAGATCTGGGCTAATCTCAATCTTTTCTTAACTTCATTTATTGCCTATCTCTTTAGGATGAGGGTTTTGTGCGGCTTTGAACAATGATAGAAAAATCGAGAGAACTTTCTTGTCTGGCCATCGGTGTGTCTGAGTGTGTACAACAGCTTACGATCTTGCTTGGGCGTCCCCAACAACCGCAGCGTGAAGCAGCAGCAGCAGAAGCTGCAGAAGAAGCTGCTTCTGGTACAGAAGAAGCTGTTTCTGCTGCAGAAGAAGCAGCATAAGCAGCAGCCGCCGCCGGGCTCGATTCTCAACGATTTCACTGTGGAATCAAAGTAAAGCAGCAGCAGCAGCCGTCCCCGCCATCATTCTTTGCAAAGGGCTCTCTCTGTGGACATGACGTCGAAAGGATGGATGTCAGGTGACAATCCGCTGAAGAAAACTTGTTCTGGTTATATTTCAGGCCAATGTCAAAGGAACTCACTGACATTTTCAAAGGAACTCACTGACATTTTCTTAAAGCTGTGGTACTCAGAAGAAGGAAAGACCTTCACGGAGGAATACATTATTAATAACGCACAGAAAAATGATGACAGTGGTGAAAATACACATCATGCATATCATGATCAAGAGCATGCATTTTCAAAGAATGATATAAATCCACAATTAACCTTCAACCCACTTCCATCCTTCTCCTCTGATAATCTTTTAACATTGATCAACCCAATGGATTAAATCACAAGTAGCTGATTGGATTTCTATATCCCATGATTGTTGAGCTGTGATGATCATAGGCATGGCATACAAGACTTGGAAGACCTGCTCCTCATGAGCTTACATTAAAACAATAAAGTCAATAATAACACCAAGAATATCACCTGTATGAGCACAGAATTGAGTACGTGTTTGCAGCAACGGGGTGACTAAGACCATATTTAAAATTGAGAGATAATTTTCTCAATAAACCTTATACAGGGAATGTATATAGAGTTATGGACTATATATGATCATTGTTTTATTGTGTGCAATTTCCTACTTATGCCTTTGTTTGTTTGTTTCTGAATCATAAAATGTTTACCGTGCCTGTGGTTTCAGGGACCAAGGAGAACTGTTGGAAAAAATTGCGGCTCGTGTAACCGAGTACATTAGCATTGCAAAATCCGACTGCCGAAGAAAGCGTTTCCAGCAGCATGCCGTTGCATATTATACACAGGGAAAAAAAAAGTCATGAGACGCACCAGGGATGAGATTTAAGGGCTGACCTCACCGGTCAAATCAGAAATCTATGATTTCACCTCCGAGTTAGACTTGCAGATAGATAGTATAAGTCTTTAAGAAGAAATGATTTTGTCATGGGCAGAAAACATGGGACAAAATTTCAAAAATGAGTTCACGCTCAAAAGTCAAGAAGCACAAGTGCCTAGCATTTATATTCATAAGAGAGGAGATCATGTCATCAAAATAAGTGTTGTATTTCAATTTGATGCATCATGCTATGGTCTTGGAATTCAAATTTCAATATGTATGTGTAATCACGTTTGATAAAATCATCTACATGCACCATTTTCATCCACATGCGAGAGGGCATGCCATGTAAACAAATGTAATTTTCTACTTCATATGGAAAAGATTTTTATTTAAAAATAAATAAAATCAACAATCTCATACATGATAGAAATATGAACTCTAGAAGACACATCATTTGTAAGGGAGTATTTCTTTGAGAATTAGACTAAAAATTTCGAGTAAATCTTTTTTAGTTTTTCGTTTTTATTTATGTCAAGGTCTATAAAGGAGTCTTGTTATTTTGATGGAGTTTACAGATATTTTATTTTATTAAGATGTATTCTGACCTGATTCAATCACAAGGACAACTATTTCCTTGGTTGTACACATTTTAGAATTGGGGTTTCTTATAACATTATAATGGGAAACTCAAAAGGTGAAATCGACAATCTACTCCAACATATCTATAATTTTTCTTCTAATTTTCTGAAACATACTTTTTCCACATGACAAACATTCACATAAAGATGACAATACCAATAATATCTAACATGAAATTGAAAAAAAACCATCAACAATCTTTTAACAACTTAAAATTAAACATTTATATGAAAATCAAAAATATAGAGGGGCACCGAATGGCGATAAATTCCCTTCACTAAAACCAGATTTTAATGGCCGTATTCCTAAGGGAGTGTTAAGTGACACGGAATGTTATTTAATGGCTCGCACACCAACACTTTTGGCGAGCCATTAAAGTTAAAAGTTAAAACACCAACACTTTTGGCGAGCCGAAATTTTTGAAAAAATAGAGGAAGAAAGTGGGGCGAAAAGACAAGGTTCATGGCAGACACAAAAACTAATGGGTTGTCTATATTTCAACATTCTGAAGTCATTCTTTACAAGTTGAACCTTTCCAACTTGCTAAGCAAGTTGTAGGTAGACAGTGAAAGAATTTGGATTAGTCACCACAAAAAATAACACTAAAATTCGCGATTCATCCAATATTCCTCCTAGAAAATAAAGGAAAGGAAAAACAAAGATGGTTAGAAAAAGAATGTGTTGTATTAAACTTAATCTGAAACCAACATTAACCTTATTTTTGTCTCTATTAGTTCTATATCATTCGTAATTAGGTTTAAGTCAAATTTGAATAGAAAAGATATCATGGCATAAATATTTTGATAATAATATTTGAAGTTATTGAATTTGTTGTGATTGTAATATCTTGTGGATATGTCTAAGAATCTTCAATTTTTGTGTGAAATGTTATCTTCGTTTTACGTTGTTCCCCACATAAAAGTGTCAATCACTACTATCCTCTATTATACATTTTTGTTAGTACTACAATAGAAGATATATATCACTTTAATGTTTTTAGGGCGATCAATATGTGTATATGTTTTTCCTTCAAAACCTTTTAGTAATTGTGAAGATTCAATTTTGTAAATAATTCTTTGGTATTTTAGCTTCTACAATGGCTAATGTAAATTTTGAGACTAGTTGTATGTTAGGAGTTGATGTCACCAACAATCCAAAGTATCCCACATATACTTTGTTAATAATATTTAAAGTTATTGAATTTATTGTGACCCTTATAATTTGTGTCAAAATTCATTCTTAATATATCATATTTTAATGTTCCGAAATATTGTCTATTTTCAATGTGTTTACATATTTCTATTATTGTTCAAAACTTTATTAAAATACACAATAATTTAATTACAATGATTTACATTCACAACTATTAAAATAAATTTAATACTCAACAAACTTTACATTAAATTAGACTTGTATCGTTTTTATCAATTATAAATATCAATGTTTATAATAATACAATATTTTTAATGTAAATATGGTGATCGACATGTTAACCTTTCCATCCCTCACAAGAAGCCTATTTACATAACACAACTACCAAATGTGTTACTTTATTTACCCTTAAATTATTATTTTAAAGAGGGCATTCTATATTTGATTGAAACATGCGTTGATTGGAAACTATATACATTTTTCTCACCACTCTGTTATTAGAAGGTACTTATTAAATTCTACTAATTGATTAGGAAACCATATTATGAAGATGTCCACTTACTGTACAACATACAAGAATACATAACACAACCATGTATTTTTCTTGGAGTGTGTTATTACATATGATTATTTTGATATCAAAATTACTTTGAATCGATTTGTTTACCTTACACATTTCCCAATTTGTTACTCACAATTCTATTCTCCTTTACATTATTTTGTTATTATGGATTTACAACTTGCCACTTAAACCAAATTATCTCTTATTTACATAATATAAAATAGTAATTTACTCTTATCAAATAATTTAGCATTTGTATCAAAAATATTTGTGTGCCATGTGGGATCTAGTATAGTTTCAATTCCTTGTATCAGTGGTGCATCCACTTCCATAATCCCATTACTTAAATAAAAAATATATTGAACAAAAAATGTATTGTGTGGTATTACTATTTCATTCTCATAGGTGACATGTGGCTATTTATCTTTAGAAGTGACCTGTGACAACTACCCTCTTCTAAAGGATAGATCTCTGTATGTTTGAAATTCATATGGTGTAACCGACCAAGCTAAATCTATATTACATGTAAAAGTGGCACAAAACTACATTAGCCGCAATACGTTTTGGTTATCAAATCAAAACATACATTGTATGGACATGGGATGCTTGGTGTTGACCTTCACTCCTTCAACTTTAACTTTTTCCATACCTCCCCATCAACATCTCCATTGTGTTGTTGGGGTGCCTTTGCCAGTAGGTAAATCTATTAGGATGAGTCCCAAAAAATATTGACAAAAGAATCATGACATATGCAAAAAGATAACGGTTTGTCTATATTTCAACATTCATAAGTATGCTAAAGACAAAAACATTAAAATTCCCTACCTTTTAACATTTTAAGCTCAATGTGATCGGTAGAAGCATTTTGATGAGTCCCAAAAATGGAACACTAAAATCCATGATTCCTCATGGTAAAGAAAAGAAAAATAAATTGTTATAAAAAGAATGTGTACTATTAAACTTAATCTCAAACCAACATTAACCTTACTTTAACTATGTTATTTGTATTATAGGGGATGTCTCTGAAATCAAGAAACTGAAAATGAAGAATGCATGAAAGTTGAACAAAACAAAGAGAAAATGAAAAAGAGGTTGTGTAAGAGAAATCTGGAAAATAATGTAATATGCTTGTATTCCAAAATCAACAAAGAAGCTCACAAAGTGAGGTGTACAAATAGGAGAGAGGAAATGTAAAGCCCACCTAGAATAATGGTCAAGATTCCTTGATCAAGAATGTAACTCACATACCCTAAATAGTAGGTGAACAAAGTAACTCCTGCTAGTATGCTCATGATAGTTAAATGGTCAAATGTAACTCTTATTTGACTATGACACCTAAGAAAGATAACTCCACAAGTGTAGGAATAATCCATGTGTAGGAAAATGCCCCAACTAAATAAAAGGAGATAAATATTAACGTACACTAACACCTCCCTTAAGCGTATCTTAGCTGAGTAGAAATATTGTGTCCTACCAATAAGGCTCGATGAGTAACCCAAGTACAATAAAAATATCATAAAATGCAAAAAGGAGAAAAATTGTAGGAAACAAATCACCCCAAAATGAGAGAAAAGAATAAGAGATTGTTCAAATACCCCACTAAAAGCTACAGCTACCTATAGCCACCTTTTATCATGAAAATGAGCTCTCCAGAGTAATTGTGGATTAAAAGAAAATGTAATGAAGAGTGAATCACCTTGAAGAAATGAATGTGTTTTCCAAGTTCTCAATGGATCTCCAACCAAGGTATGGATCATATACAAGGACTTGTGCTCATGCAGAGTAAATGATCCAGCTACTCCATGTAATGTTGGTACATCAAAAGTAGAGGTGAATAAAGAATGTGGAATTCCTTCCATTTATTAGACTACCTAATGTGTGATGAGTCCTGGATCAATATACATGTTCCCTACAACGTTTGTAGTGGATTAGAAGTATGTAGGTAATGAAATAATTCATCAATTTATATAAGGTAACACAGAGATGGTGGAGGTGTGTCCCCACCACTATTGTAGTCATTTGTGCTATCAGAGGAGTCATCTTCATTATCATAGATGTTCCCAGGCTTAGAAATGTCTTTAAGTCTAGTTGAGTTCGATGAAGAAGAATTTGAAGGAGAGTTAGAGACAAAGTGAGAGAATGTATACAAATGAGTCTTCCTCACATGCCTAAACGTAGACTAAATCTGGAGTGTGTAGACACTCAAATTTAGTAATTCTACTTTTTGACACTCTTAGTCTTGACATTAATCTCTTGCTCAAATAAGTGCATTTTACCCATTCTCATTTGGTACATCTCTAGGTATTTTGTCTAGCTTGATTGATTAGACACAATAATATATTAATAGTTTTTTATAATTAAATACCTCAAATCCATTGGGTAAGTGCACCAAGTTGGGGGGCCAAAAGGGGGTCTTAAGTGGACGCATTTTTCTAAAAAATACAAAACTTCAACTTGTATGAAGTTTTCGAAATAGTTACACTCAAAATTGGAAGATGTTGTAGAAATATGAATCATAGCATTTTGAGTCTAGTTTCTAAGGTCCTCAATTTTATTGAAAACGGATAAGTTTAAGTGGGTCAAATAACTAAAATACCAACAAGTGCTCCTATATTTGTTAAAAAACATAATAGAGTGACTTTCGTGCACCCCACCATTTTTTGAGCACCATTTAGTATTTTTTAAAACCCTTTGGTAGAAAGATAGCTAGGAGCATCTAGTTTGTGTTAGAAGTTTTTTAGATTTTTTAGCAACTATTTTTTTTATGATTTTTCTAGTTCATAAATTTTATGTTTTTAAAAATAACGGAGCTTCAACCGTGCCCCCCCTAGCTACCTCAAAAATATCAAAAATTAGTTTTTTATTTAATATGTATAAAATTAGTCCTAGTTTGGACCTAAAAAATTGTATTTAATTTCGATGAGTCAAAAAAAAGATACACGACAAAAGATAGACATGTTTAAACTTCAAAAAATAGCTATAAAAAGGCATAGTTAAAAAAATAAAAATGGAAACCTTATATTTGTTAGAAAAATTGGAAAATAATATTTATACAAAGAAGAAACTCTTCTTTATGTCGTGGCATAATGGTTTTTAAATGAATCGATCATTTGATGTTTATTTATCATGGAAGAAGTTGGAGTTTTGTATTTTCCTGCAACAACACGCGGTTTGTCCTGCAAATACATAATGAAAATGTAGAGGATAATGATTTTGCAATGAATAATGATATTGAATTGAATGATAATGTTGGTATGGATGATGAAATTGATATGAATCCAATTGTTAAACCTTTACCTGAGAATCCAAATGTTAACCTCGAAATTTGTATGAAAACACTAAATGAAGAAAGTAACCTTGTAAACGAATCTTCACCTCTAAGAACACCTCCTTCCATTTTGTGAAGAAAACCAATTCACTTAATTGAAATTGATGAAAACATTATAAAACCAATGCCTAACATAATGTTTGAAAGAAATGTGAGAAGAAAACCTAGTGGAATTCAGGATAATTACTTTGAGAATTTAAATGACACACAAAGATGACAATTATTTGTTATATTGATGAAATTAATTAAGATGAGACCTATAATGAAGACCCTAGGGTTAAAAACATCTAATGTTGCTGATCAAAATGCATCAATTATTGAAAACATACATAAAATATACCAAACTGTAGGTCGAAAAAGACCCACCGAAGATAGTAATGCTACACGGCGTGCACTTAGTAATTGTATAGTAAGTGATAAAATAGTTAATAAACTCTTGATTACAAAAAAAATAGTTCTTTGAAGCTAAATAGAAAAATACTAATGAAATCAATAGAGACGTAAACGTCTTGAGTCAGTCAATAACACTGATTATTAAGATTTATCTAGTAGACTTCCACAGAAAGAAAAGAATACATCTAATATTCTAAAATAATCAATTGTAAAATTTTGGAATGAGAACACAAGGGTGTCACCTAATAGAAGAGATATAGTAAAAAGAAGAATAGGTTCTCATAATCATGAATCGTGTGCAAAACATTTCTTAGATATGACTCAAACTTAATTGTTCTCTAAGTTTAAGAATGAAAATCCACAAATTAACATTAGCCAAAGATTCTTTGAAATGAGAAAACCCTTTTATGTGAAAATTAATCACTCCCGTACCACTTGTTGCACACTACAAGACTAAGGGTTGTGTATCCACAAATTCTTCACAATTTATTTGTGAATGGCGAGTTCAAAATTGTGAATCCGAATTTGTGGACTCCACCCACAATTTTATTGTGGAAACAAATAAATGTGACAGAACACGTGACAATTCCACAATACCATAATTGTTGTAGTTTCACATTTTTGTAATGTGAAACTACAACAATTATGGTATTGTGGAATTGTCACGTGTTCTGTCACATTTATTTGTTTCCACAATAAAATTGTGGGTGGAGTCCACAAATTCGGATTCACAATTTTGAACTCACCATTCACAAATAAATTGTGAAGAATTTATAGATGCATAATTTTATTATCAACACCACCATTTTATTTATTAATGAAAAAACATTTTATTTATTAATCAAAAAATAAATAATTGTAAATTTTCAATTATAAAATGATTTCATAGTAAATGAAAAACAAAATGATTTGAACATTTATCCATTTTGTAGTTCATGTAAATAAAATTTAAAATATTTGTAATAAAATTTATTGCTTACATATAATAAATAATAACTATTACTTAACACAAAATTTTCAATTTTTTTACCAATCCAAATGTTCCTATATAAAATGTTTTGCACGGTATATAAAAATTAGTTTTGTATAATAATTTACCTAACCTCTATACCATATACCTCATGTTTTATGTTTCTCAAATCTGGTCTGGCCAACAATATTACATTAAACTAAAAAAGATTGAACATATGTTAAACTTTTGTTTTCACAATTATTGTCACATTTATGATTTCGAAGCCATGTTGAATATGGAAAAATTGTAAAAAATTAACCTATTCTTTAATGCCTATATCTGAAATATGAACATTGACAATAATGGAGCTTAAACTAAGAAATATTTAGGAATTATAAATTTAAAACACAATTCATTCTGCCACTATAATTCATACCTTTGTAGATAAAAACTCTTCAAATTATTTTTTATATCATTTCTATCAAGAACTTATTTTCCTCGTATCTGTGAATTGGTTTTAGAAAGATAGATATTTTTAAGATATTGGGCGCCAAAATCCCATAAATTAGAAAATCCTTCTATTTTATTAAATTGAGATCAAGATCTGATATGCGTATTGTGTTTTCAAATTCATATCTGCAATTTAAAATCCATTGAAATTTCTTAAGAACATTTTGACACTGCATTCAAATTAGTTTTGCATGAGTTCAAAATATAATGAATAAATTTATTATTTCAAAAATAATATTTACAATAAAACATTGATACCAGTGATTTTCAAAAGAATGATCATTCATCTTTCTATTATTTGTTTATGAAGTCGAAATTTAAACAGAGATCCAAGTAAATATCCAAATCTTAGTTTTGTTTCCTGCCTGCAAAAACATGGAAAAATTTTAAATGAAAAATAAATACGTAGAAATCGAGAGGGGCTTCACCTGTAAATCAAACATGCAATCATTATAAAATTACAACTTTTGAATAACTTTCAATTGAAATTACCTTCGAAAAACCTTCTGTAGATTTCAATCGGCACTTTGTATGCTATTTAGTGTTTATAAAATTTCATTTCAGTCTTCTATATATGATAATGTGGGTAATTTTAGCAGTAATTGTTTCCGTAACACATGCATTCATAGTTATCTAGAGGTAGAAAAAGTCTAAAAAAGTCTATTCGTGTGCATAGATTTAGGGCCAATTTATAGGCATGACCTATTATTAAATATTATAAATTATATAATGATAACCACTCCATGAAGCTAAAAATGTTATGTTCTCTTTATGCTCTTTAAATAATGGCAGTCAAACAATAACCGCAACAATTTTTATGCTCAAGTATTTCCTCAAGATTTTCCATTAATTGTGGATGTTGTTATATTTTAATATTTTTTTAATTGTTCCCAAGATTTCAGATATTTCTATATTTGTTTTTTAATAATAAAAAGATTCAAACCATTTCTCAATAAGCATATAAAAATAAAGAGTCAATATAATTTTTTAATTAGTATGTCAATTAATATTGCGAAATTTAAATTAATAGAATGTTATTTTTATTGATTTATTTGGATTTTCACATAAATTTTTAACATTAAGGAGTACTATGTTATACATTTCAACCAATTTTCTTATTGATTCATATAGACATAGATAGTAAAATAATTCTATTTTTAATAATATAAATTATTTATAACATTATATTAAATATTATAAATAATCTATATTCTTCAAAATAACATTCAATAATTTTATATTTTATAAATATTTTTATAGATGGTATATTATATTTATCATTTTCTTTTTCTTTTTTGAAATTATTCAAAATGATGAAAAAACTTAAAATCAAATGATTCATTTCGACGAAAAAAAAAAAATTACATTTAAGCTATAATAAGTATTTTTTTTACTTTTGTAAAAACTCTTTTGATAAGGAGACATCTATATCAGCTTGTAGTTTAATGTATTTCTCAAAAATCTAAATTATCAACAATTTTTTTTACCATCAAATATAAATTAATAACAACTAAATTTATATATTATTTACATTGTAATTTATGATAATGTAGAAGGGTATCATTTTTTATAAGTTCTCCACATTAAAGTTTGGGATGTGGTATGAATAATTCGCAATTTTATTGTTACTTTCATAGAAATGTGGAAACGTCTAATATTTTGTATATTTTTCGTAATAATATTGTTAAAAGAGGATCATAGAAAATTTCATATATTTAATTCTTATTCACAATATATATTTTAAATTCTTAATATCTTACATATTTTCCACATTTTTCATTTATTATGGATACAATTATAGATTAAGGGTTGCAATTGTATTAATATTTTAATCTTTTGTAGAAATTACTACAAATAATTGTATTTATAATATAATTCTTAAATTTTTAATGCAAAATATCAACAAATAGAAAAAAAAAAATTGAATGGCTCATGATACATATATGTTATATTTATTGGTAATAAAAATTACATGTGTATAATTTTGACAATTATTATTTAAACCTTAGATATGGTGTGGAAAATTGAAACTATGATCCATTATATTTGGCTTATGTGTCTTATTCATAATTGTAGCTGAAAAATCTTATTTTTTCCAACCATGGTGAGAAAATGTGATTTATCCATAATTTTTTTTAAAGAATATAACTATTCCACAATTTGAAATGTGACTTTTATAATTGTGCAATATCTACATTATATTTAGAAATTTTTTATTAAATGTTGAGAAATCACAATTTTTCCACAAAACCAATATTTTGTGGATAACCATGTGGATAAATGATGCTAGTTCTAGTAGTGTTGTTACAGGCATCATATTGAATTTTCAATGCATTATGATATTTTATTGTCAAATACATCATGTTTTGCATACTAACATCATGTTGCATGAGTGTGGATTAAATATCCCACCAAAATTGTCAAGAGAATTTATTCTGACAATATTTTGTGAAAAACCAACTAGATAATTTTTGTATAACAAAGCATGTTTGGATGGAACATGCAATGCATGTGGTGGCTTGCCAAATATGAAAAGTTGTATTGATGAGGAGATTACAAATTCAATAGGAAAATAATTGGTTGGTTTTAGCAAATATAAATTGGTGGCATATCGATTAAAAGATGGAAAATAATCTAAGAGGTGTGAGCTGGTTACAAAATAATTACATGTATCAGAATATATGGTCAAATTCAGAGAAGAAATTATTTATGAGTATGCAAGGCACACACATAGAGCTCGATGGTTTGATAAACAATTGAAGTTAAGCAAGGAAACATTCCCACTTGGTACTATTGTTTCAATAGTTGACTTCGTAGAGAATTACACATTGCAGCCACAAATGGAGGTTTAGTCTCAATATTATAACTCAATGCAAGTTGCTATTTTTGTGCATATAGCATTCATGCACTCTCCAGAAAGCATTAAGAAAGATGGAATTTAGAGTAGAAAAAACTTACAAACTTCACATTATCTAAATGTTGATAGGGTTCTTCATCAATTTTGAGAACAACCCGCAAAGTGAAGGAAAACGTGCGAGACATAAGAGAAGCCACAGATAGAAGAAAAAGATGTAGAAGTTGGAAGTAAGTTGTGGGACACTAAGCACATCTACAGAAGAATACAAAAGGCATCGTATACGACATAAATTCACAAAGGTTCAGCAAAAATCACAACACGAAGAAGACCATAACAAAATACAAATTGAGCCTTTAGAATCACGACCAAAAGAAGTGTGTTTTTGCCTAATTTTGTATGAAAGAATATTTATTGTAAGTAATCACAAGAGTGTATATGTACAAGAGAATAGAGTCGAGAAGTATATGAGAATGGAATGGGAGTATATGTTTAAGGAGGATACTAGGGAATATGTGAGTAAGAATCTGAGAGTATGAAAATGTGTGAAAGACTAATGTAAATTACTCTGATATATAAATAAAGAGTGATGGTTGATGCAATGTGTAAAGTTTATTGTCTTTTATTACATTCTTTCTAGTAATATATTTGAATCTAGATATATTTTCTTAACACATCCTTAGCAAAAGGATGAACTACTTAACCCTCACATTAACGTTGAGGCTTAAGGTCAACACTAAACATTGAATATGCAATCAAAATGTTTTCAGACATATTAGTAGTCACTGGTGCCATTTCCAGTGGGTAGAAGAATAACTCGTACTTGGTCTACATATAGAAAATTTCAATGCAAAATTAAATAAAGAATGAGCTATCACAACCGTTGTTTTCCTGCCCATTGTGACTTTGAGATTGGAGTTTGGGAGTGGAAAATAGTTGGCTACAGTGGGTGCCAACAGACCTAGAATTGCAAACTATATGTGCCTGTCAAATTGAAATTTGTTGACGACCTAACTCTTTTAAGTAGCTGTAAATTCCAAAAAAAAAGGTTTTTTTTATGATTTCTTTACATAAATATTAGAAATTTGTATATTTTAACGTATTTTATATATATTTACAAAGAACCGCTTAAAAAATTATAAATTTTTCTAAATTTTCAGTTTGTTATTGTCTACGACTACCTAAATTTTTACTAGTAATATACGATTAAAATTTAAAAAATGGCCCATAATGTGTCAATTTCTAGGCCTGGATCCCTAGTGCCACCATTCCTGGGTGGAGAGCTAAGATTTGATGCTCGTCTTAGACGTATTCACATGTTTTATCCGTATTTTACACTTTGTAAAATAGTCTACCCGTCCCTATTTGATGTGAAGGAATTTTGCAAAACCTTCATTATCACTATGAATAAGTTCAATAAAAATATGAATGGAACATCATAGAGATATTCAAATAACATATTTTTGCTTAAAATATGTTTATATTGAACCTATAAAACTTATCCAGCATTCATAAATAGTTCATAAAAACAATGTATTTTTAAAGCTCTTTAATGAATAAAAGATATTTGACATAGGTGGACAAGCCGTTTAACACTTTGGACATCATATATTTTGGTGGCGTCAGCGGTCAAATCTCATCCGTGTGTGGGTGGAACTGTCAATGCACATAATCTAAGACTTAAAAAAAAATCATAATCTAAGATTCCCAAAAAGTCGTTTATAACAGGTTTGGGTAAATTGGAACGCGTGCATGGTAAACCTTTTGGCGACCTTTTTAGGAAAGTATTCCAATGTTTGTTTTGTCTTACACTTACAAATGTCAACCCAACATTCACTGCACATGGGGGGTCCCCAACGAGAGCTTTTCTAGCAAGGGTCATTAAGGAGAGCATCTCTCATGTTCCGAGCTTGAGGAGTTCTGTTCCGAAGCTTAGGAGCCTGGATGAGTTTTCCGCTGGTTTTGTCGCAGGTTTTCAAGTTTTCTTTGCACAGGACTCTCTCTGCGGACATGGCCTCGAAAGGATGGATGTCGGGCGAGTCTCCGCTGAAGAAAACTTGTTCTGGTTATATTTCAGGGTTCGTACTTATTATTTATTTGCATTTCACCCCTGTTGTTTTTCGATCCGCGAGCAACAGTGGCTGTGTTTGTTACTGGTTTTCAATACCTGAATTTTGATCTTGCCTTTCTTAATTATTACTCTCTTTTGTCGTAATGTCGAGTGTGTACAGAAGCTTACAATCTTACTTGGGCGTCCCCAACGAGTTTAGCGCGAAGCAGAAAGGCATGGGTTCGATTCTCAACGATGTCCCTGAGGAATCAAAGCAAACCAGCAGCAGCGGACATCATTGTTTGCAAAGGACTCTCTCTGCAGACATGGCGTCGAGAGGATGGATGTCAGCCGAGAATCCGTTGAAGAAATCTTGTTTCTTCAACATGGTTTCCTGCAAGTCTGACCCGTCGGAGTCACATTCATTTTCCGACTCCTCCCAATCCCATTCTTCACCCCTGCTCTCTCACGCCGATCCTTCATTCAAATATTTTGTTCCCACCACTGAATATGATGTCTTTATTAATCATCGTGGGAAAGATACAAAGCAATCTGTAGCCAGCCTAATTTATCACAACCTGCACAACAAAAGATGCAAAGTGTTTCTGGACATCAAGTCAATCCAAGTCGGGGACAGCACAGCGGAATCAATAAAGCACGCGATACGCACAGCTTCGGTCCATGTTGTGATTCTCTCTCCAAAATATGCAGAATCAGAGTGGTGTTTGGACGAGCTCCTCTTGATACTCGAATCCAGGGCCCCAATGGTGCCTGTGTTTTGGGAAATTAAACCCTCTGTGGTGCGAATGGAGGACGAGGATGGGGTCTATGCTCGAACTTTCCAGATTCATTACAAGGCTGGAAAATTCAACAGTCTTGTGCTCGAGAAATGGAAAATGGCACTGCGCACGGTCGCACTTATCGAAGGATTTATTTATGAAGGGTAAGATGTTTGTTTTTTTCTGAATCATAAGATATTTACCGTGCACACTAAAAAATGGAAATTGCACACAATAAAACAATGATCATATATAGTCCATAACTCTGTATACATGCTCTGAATAAGATTTACTGAGGAAAATATCTCTCAATTTTAAATATGGTCTTAGTCACCCCGCTGCTGTAAACACGTACTCAATTCTGTGCTCATACAGCTGATATTCTTGGAGTTACTATTGACTTTATTGTTTTAATGTAAGCTCATGAGGAGCAAGTCTGCCAAGTCTGGTATGTCATGCCTATGATCATCACAGCTTAACAATCGATATGGGATCTAGACATCCAATCAGCTGCTTGTGATTTAATCCAACGGGTTGATCAATGTTAAAAGATTATCAGAGGAGAAGGATGGCCGAAGTGGGCTGAAGGTTAATTGTTGATTTATATCATTCCTTGAAAATGCATGCTCCTGATCATGATATATATGATGTGTATTTTCACCACTGTCATCATTTTTTTGTTCGTTATTAATAATGTCTTCCTTCCTGAAGGTTTCCCCCTCTTCTCAGTACCACAGCGTCAAGAAAATGTCAGTGGGTTCCGTTTGACATTGGCCTCAAATGAAATCACCTTATATACTTTATTCATCAACAAAGTCGGTTGTCAACAAAATATTTCTCCTCAAGAAATCCAATCATCTGAATTATCTTGATTGTGATTTAATCCCTTGGGTTGATCAATGTCAAGATTATCAGAGGATGGAAGCGGGCTGAAGGGTAACTAAGGATTTATATCATTTCTTGACAATGTAGGCTCCTGACCATACATCATAAATATTTTCACCATTGTTATCACTTTTCTGTGTTATTAATGCCTTCTTTTCTAAAGTTCTTTCCTGCTTCTGAATTCGACCGCTTACAAAAAATGTCAATGGGTTGTTTTGCATTGGCCACTCTGTTTTCTATTAGCGGAGAGGCCAATGTCAAAGGAATTCACTGACATTTTCTTAAAGCTGTGGTACTCAGAAGAAGGAAAGACCTTCAGGGAAGAATACATTATTAATAACGCACAGAAAAATGATGACAGTGGTGAAAATACACATCATGCATATCACGATCAAGAGCATGCATTTTCAAAGAATGATATAAATCCACAATTAACCTTCAACCCACTTCCATCCTTCTCCTCTGATAATCTTTTAACATTGATCAACCCAATGGATTAAATCACAAGCAGCTGATTGGATTTCTATATCCCATGATTGTTAAGCTGTGATGATCATAGGCATGACATACAAGACTTGGAAGACCTGCTCCTCATGAGCTTACATTAAAACAATAAAGTCAATAATAACACCAAGAATATCAGCTGTATGAGCACAGAATTGAGTACGTGTTTGCAGCAACGGAGTGACTAAGACCATATTTAAAATTGAGAGATAATTTTCTCAATAAACCTTATTCAGGGAATGTATATAGAGTTATGGACTATATATGATCATTGTTTTATTGTGTGCAATTTCCTACTTATGCCTTTGTTTGTTTGTTTCTGAATCATAAAATGTTTACCGTGCCTGTGGTTTCAGGGACCAAGGAGAACTGTTGGAAAAAATTGCGGCTCGTGTAACCGAGTACATTAGCATAGCAAAATCCAACTGCCGAAGAAAGAGTTTCCAGCAGCATGCCGTTGCATATTATACACAGGAAAAAAAAAGAAGTCATGAGACGCACCATGGATGAGATTTAAGGGCTCACCTCACCGGTCAAATCAGAAATCTATGATGTTACCTCCGATCAGTTAGACTTGCAGATAAACAGTATAAGTCTTTAACAAGAAATGATTTTGTCATGGGCAGAAAACATGGGACAAAATTTCAAAAACGAGTTCACGCTCAAAAGTCAAGAAGCACAAGTGCCTAGCATTTATATTCATAAGAGAGGAGATCATGTCATCAAAATAAGTGTTGTATTTCGATTTGATGCATCATGCTATGGCCTTGGCATTCGAGTTTCAATATGTATTTGTAATCACGTTTGATAAAGTCATCTACATGCACCATTTTCATCCACATGCGAGAGGGCATGCCATGTAATAGCAGAAGTCTAACTAAACAAATGTAATTGTCTACTTCATATGGAAAAGATTTTTATTTAAAAAAAAAAAAAATCAACAATCTCATACATGATAGAAATATGAACCCTAGGAGACACATCATTTGTAAGGGAGTATTTCTTTGAGAATTAGACTAAAAGGTTCGAGTAAATCTTTTTTAGTTTTTTGGTTTCATTTATGTCAAGGTCTATAAAAGAGTCTTGTTATTTTGATGGAGTTTACAGATATTTTATTTTATTCAGAGGTATTCTGACCTGATTCAATCACAAGGACAACTATTTCCTTGGTTGTACACATTTTAGAATTGGGGTTTCTTATAACATTATAATGAGAATGAAATCGACAATCTACTCCAACATATCTATAATTTTTCTTCTAATTTTCTGAAACATCCTTTTTCCGCATAACAAACATTCACAAAAAGATGACGATACCAATAATATCTAACATGAAATTGAAAAAAACTATCAACAACAATCTTTTAACTACTTAAAATTAAACATTTATATGAAAATAAAAAATATAGAGGGACACCGAATGGCGATAAATTCCCTTCACTAAAACCAGATTTTAATGGCCCTATTCCTAAGGGAGTGTGAAGTGACACGCAATGTTATTTAATGGCTCACACACCCTCGAAAGGAAACACCAACACTTTTGGCGAGCCGAAATTTTTTAAAAAATAGAGGAAGACGGTGGGGCGAAAAGACGTTTACTAAGATATTCTATTTATAGGTGTAAAATGTATACGGATGAGGCCACCGAAGATATTGACGAAATAATGACAACTACAAGAGTCATGGAAGATGCAAAAACTAATGGGTTGTCTATATTTCAACATTCTGAAATCATTCTTAACAAAGTTGAACCTTTCCAACTTTTTAAGCAAGCTGTAGGTAGTCGGCGAAAGAATTCGGATGAGTCACCACAAAAAGTAACACTAAAATTTGTGATTCATCCAATATTCCCCCTAGAAAATAAAGGAAAGGAAAAACAAAGATGGTTAGAAAAAGAATGTGTTGTATTAAACTTAATCTGAAACCAACATTAACCTTATTTTTGTCTGTATTAGTTCTATATCATTCGTAATTAGGTTTAAGTCAAATTTGAATAGAAAAGATATCATGGCACAAATATTTTGATAATAATATTTGTAGTTATTGAATTTGTTGTGATTGTAATATTTTGTGGATATGTCTAAGAACCTTCAATTTTCGTGTGACATGTTATCTTCGTTTTACGTTGTTCCCCACATAAAAGTGTCAGTGACTACTATCCTCTATTATATATTTTTGTTAGTATTACAATAGAAGATATATATCACTTTAATGTTTTTAGGGCGATCAATATGTGTATATGTTTTTCCTTCAAAACCTTTTAGTAATTGTGAAGATTCAATTTTGTAAATAATTCTTTGGTATTTTCGCATCTACAATGGCTAATGTAAATTTTGAGACTAGTTGTATGTTAGGAGTTGATGTCACCAACAATCCAAAGTATCCCACATATACTTTGTTAATAATATTTAAAGTTATTGAATTTATTGTGACCCTTATAATCTGTGTCAAAATTCATTCTTAATATATCATATTTTAATGTTCCGAAATATTGTCTATTTTCAATGTGTTTACATATTTTTATTATTGTTCAAAACTTTATTAAAATACACAATAATTTAATTACAATGATTTACATTCACAACTATTAAAATAAATTTAATACTCAACAAACTTCACATTAAATTAGACTTGTATCGTTTTTATCAATTATAAATACCAATGTTTATAATAATACAATATTTTTAATGTAAATATCATGGGGATCAACATGTTAACCTTTTCATCCCTCACAAGAAGCCTATTTACATAACACAACTACCAAATGTGCTACTTTATTTACCCTTAAATTATTATTTTAAAGAGGGCATTCTATATTTGATTGAAACATGCGTTGATTGGAAACTATATATATTTTTCTCACCGCTCTGTTATTAGAAGGTACTTATTAAATTCTACTAATCGATTAGGAAACCATATTATGAAGATGTCCACTTACTGTACAACATACAACAATACATAACACAACCATGTATTTTTCTTGGAGTGTGTTATTACATATGATTATTTTGATATCACAATTACTTTCAATTGATTTGTTTACCTTACACATTTCTCAATTTGTTACTCAAAATTCTATTCTCCTTTACATTATTTTGTTATTATGGATTTATAACTTGCCACGTAAACCAAATTATCTCTTAATCACATAATATAAAATAGTAATTTACTCTTATCAAATAGTTTAGCATTTGTATCAAAAATATTTGTGTGCCATGTGGGATCTAGTATTGTTTCAATTCCTTATATCAGTGGTGCATCCACTTCTATAGTCCCTTTACTTACATAAAAAATATATTGAACAAAAAATGTATTGTGTGGTATTACTATTTCATTCTCATAGGTGACATGTGGCTATTTATCTTCAGAAGTGACATGTGACAACTACCCTCCTCTAAAGGATAGATCTCTGTATGTTTGAAATTCATATGGTTAGACCATTCCGAGGAGATTTACCAAGTTCATCACCTTGATGAAAATTTCCCACTAACAAGGTTTTGGGCCAATGTAGATTTATTTCCACAATCTCTTGCTCAATGTTATAAATGTTGAGGAAATTTTCAAGGATCGCGATGCCTTTATGGAATAATTAAATGCATTTTTGTCTCCAAAAAAATAAGTGATTTTTGGCCCAAGCATGTCATTCATTCATGACAAAAAATTTCCTTGACCTACACATCTAAGTTACATTCAATTAATTGAATGTTCCTTTTCCCCATTACAATAGAGAACATGCAAGATGAAATATTTTGTCTGGAATAGATGAATGTCAATTGTAGGGCGATTATTTTCAATGTAATAATAAAAATGTAATGTTTGCTACCAACTTGTGTGTAGATGATGGGCTTGTAAATGGTGTAATCGACCAAGCTAAATCTATATTACATGTAAAAGTGGCACAAAACTACATTAGCCACAATACGTTTTGGTTATTAAATCAAAACATACATTGTATGGACATGGGATGCTTGGTATCGACCTTTAATCCTTCAACTTTAACTTTTTTCATACCTCCCCATCAACATATCCATTGTGTTGTTGGGGTGCCATTGCTAGTAGGTAAATGTATTAGGATGAGTCCCCGAAAATATTGACAAAAGAATAACGACATATGCAAAAAGATAATGGTTTGTCTATATTTCAGCATTCATAAGTATGATAAAGACAAATTCATTAAAATTCCCTACCTTTTAACTTTTTAAGCTCAATGTGATCAGTAGAAGCATTTTGATGAGTCCCACAAATGGAACACTAAAATCCATGATTCCTCATGGTAAAGAAAAGAAAAATAAATTGTTATAAAAAGAATGTGTACTATTAAACTTAGTCTCAAACCAACATTAACATTACTTTAACTATGTTATTTTGTATTATCAGGGATGTCTTTGACATCAAGAAACCGAAAATGAAGAATGCATGAAAGTTGAACAAAACAAAGAGAAAATGAAAAAGAGGTTGTGTAAGAGAAATCTAGAAAATAATGTAATATGCTTGTATTCCAAAATCAACAAAGAAGCTCACAAAGTGATGTGTACAAACAGGAGAGAGGAAATGTAAATCCCACCTAGAATAATGGTCAAGATTCCTCGATCAAGAATGTAACTCACATATACCTTAAATAGTAGGCGAACGAAGTAACTCCCGCTAGTATGCTCATGATAGTTAAATGGTAAAGTGTAACTCTCATTTGACTATGACACCAAAGAAAGATAACTCCACAAGTGTAGGAATAATTCATGTTTAGGAAAATGCCCCAACTAAATAAAAGGAGATAAATATTAACCTACACTAACACCTCCCTTAAGCGTATCTTAGCTTAGTAGAAAAATTGCGTCCTACCAATAAGGCTCAATGAGTAACCCAAGTATAATAAAAATCTCATAAAATGCAAAAAGGAGAAAAATTGTAGGAAAAAAATCACCCCAAAATGAGAGAAAATAATAAGAGAGGGTTCAAGTACCCCACTAAAAGCTACAGCTACCTATAGCCACCTTTTATCATGAAAATGAGCTCTCTAGAGTAATTGTGGATTAAAAGAAAATGTAATGAAGAGTGAATCACCTTGAAGAAATGAATGTGTTTTCCAAGTTCTCGATGGATCTCCAACCAAGGTATGGATCATATACAAGGACTTTTGCTCATCATGCATACTAAATGATCCAACTACTCCATGTAATGTTGGTACATCAAAAGTAGAGGTGAATAAAGAATGTGGAATTCCTTCTGTTTATTAGGCTACCTAATGTCTGATGAGTTCTAGATCAATATACATGTTCCCTACAACGTCTGTAGTGGATTAGAAGTATGTAGATAATGAAATAATTCATCAATTTATAGAAGGTAACAAAGTGATGGTGGAGGTGTGTCCCCATCACTATTGTAGTCATTTGTGCTATCAGAGAAGTCATCCTCATTATTAGAGATGTTCCCAGGCTTAGAAATGTCTTTAAGTCTAGTTGAGTTCGATGAAGAAGAATTTGAAGGAGAGTTAAGGACAAGGTGAGAGAATGTATACAAACGAGTCTTCCTCACATGCCTAAACGTACACTAAATCTGGAGTGTGTAGACACTCAAATTTAGTAATTCTACTTTTTGACACTCCTAGTCTTGACATTAATCTCTTGCTCAAATAAGTGCACTTTACCCATTCTCATTTGGTACATCTCTAGGTATTTTTTCTAGCTTGATTGATTAGACACAATAATATATTAATAGTTTTTGATAATTAAATGCATCAAATCCATTGGGTAAGTGCACCAAGTTGGGGGGGCAAAAGGGGGTCTTAAGTGGACGCATTTTTCTTAAAAATATAAAACTTCAACTTGTATGAAGTTTTCGAAATAGTTACACTCAAAATTGGAAGATGTTGTATAAATATGAATCATAGCATTTTGAGTCTAGTTTCTAAGGTACTCATTTTTTTTGAAAACGGATAAGTTTAAGTGGGTCAAATAACTAAAATACCAACAGGTGTTCCTATATTTGATAAAAAACATAATAGAGTGACTTTTGTGCCCCCCCACCATTTTTTGAGCACCATTTAGTATTTTTTAAAACCCTTTCGTAGAAATATAGCTAGGACCATCTAGTTTGTGTTAGGAGTTTTTTAGATTTTTTATCGACTATTTTTTTTTTATGATTTTTCTAGTACAAAAATTTATGTTTTTAAAAATAACGGAGCTCCGACCGTGCTCCCCCTAGCTACCTCAAAAATATCAAAAATTAGTTTTTTTATTTAATTTGTATAAAATTAGTCCTAGTTTGGACCTAAAAAATGTATTTAAATTTGATGAGTCAAAAAAAAGATACACGACAAAAGATAGACATGTTTAAACTTCAAAAAATAGCTATTAAAATTCATAGTTAAAAAATAAATAATATGGAAACCTTATATTTGTTAGAAAATTTGGAAAATAATATTTATACAAAGAAGAAACTCCGCTTTATGCTTTGGTATAATTTTTTTTAAATGAATCGATCATTTGATGTTGATTTATCATAGCAGAAGTTGGAGTTTTGTATTTTCCTGCAAAAACATGTGGGCTGTCCTATAAATACATAATGAAAATGTAGAGGATAATGATTTTTCAATGAATAATGATATTAAATTGAATGATAATGTTGGTATGGATGATGAAATTGATATGAATCCAATTGTTAAACCTTTACTTGAGAATCCAAATGTTAACCTCGATATTTGTATGACAACACTAAATGAAGAAAGTAACCTTGTAAACAAATATTCACCTCTAATAACACCTCCTTCCATTTTGGGAATAAAACCAATTCACTTAATTGAAATTGATGAAAACATTATAAAACCAATGCCTAACAAAATGTCTGAAAGAAATGTGAGAAGAAAACTAGTGGAATTTGGGATAATTACTTTGAGAATTTAAATAACACACAAAGATGTCAATTGTTTGTTACATTGATGAAATTAATTAAGATGAGACCTATAATGAAGACTTTGGGGTTAAAAACATCTAATGTTGCTGATCAAAATGCTTCAATTGTTGAAAACATACATAAAATATACGAAACTATAGGTGGGAAAAGACGCACCAAAGATAGTAATGCTACATGGCGTGCACTTACTAATTGTATAGTAAGTGATAAAATAGTTAATAAACTCCTGATTAGAAATAACAAACAGTGCTTTGAAGCGAAACAGAAAAATACTAATGAAATCAATAGAGAGATGTAAATTTCTTGAGTCAGTCAATAACACTGATTATTGGGATTTATCTAGCAGACTTCTACTGAAAGAAAAGAATACATCTAATATTCTAAAATAATTAATTGTAAAATTTTGGAATGAGAACACAAGGGTATCACCGAATAGAAGAGATATAGTAAAATGAAGAATAGGTTCTCGTAATCGTGAATCATGTGCAAAACATTTCTTAGATATGACTCAAACACAATTGTTCTCTAAGTTTAAGAATGAAAATCCACAAATTAACATTAGCCAAAGATTCTTTGAAATGAGAAAACCCTTTTATGTGAAAATCAATCACTCATGTACCACTTCTTGTTACAGGAATCATATTGAATTTTCAATGCATTATGATGTTTTTTTTTCAAATATATCGTGTTTTGCATACTAGCATCATGTTGCAGGAGTGTGGATTAAATGTCCCATCAAAATCTTCAAGGGGATTTATTTTGACAATATTTTTTGAAAAATCAACTAGATAATTTTTATATAACAAAGCATGTTTGGATGGAACGTGCAATGTATGTGGTGGCTTGCCAAATCTGAAAAGTTGTATCCATGAGGAGATTACAAATTCAATAGGAAAATAATTGATTGGTTTTAACAAATATAAATCGGTGGCATATCAATTAAAAGATGGAAAATAATCTAAGAGGTGTGAGCTGGTTACAAAATAATTACATGTATCAGAATATATGGTCAAATTCAGAGAGGAAATTATTTATGAGTATGCAAGGCACACACATAAAGCTCAATGGTTGGATAAACAATTGAAGTTAAGCAAGGACACATTCCCACTTGGTACTATTGTTTCAGTAGTTGACTTCATAGAGAATTACACATCGCAGCCACAAATGGAGGTTCAGTCTCAATATTATAACTCAATGCAAGTTGTTATTTTCATGCATATAGAATTCATGCACTCTCCAGAAAGAATTGAGAAAGATTGAAAAATATTTAGATAGTATCATTTTTAGATCGGTGATAATCAAACACATTCTACATAATATGTACAAGGGTGTTTTATGCGAACTTGAATGAGAGGAAAATTAGTTTCAATCAACATTACATTTGCTCGGACAACTGCACATCACAATTCAAGAACGCACAGATGTTTTATTGGCTAAACAGGATGCACAAAGAAAAAAATGTACAACATATCTGGACTTTTATTGAGGTAGGGCATGGAAAAGGAGATCATGATGGTGCAAGAGCATGTGTGAAAAGAGCACTTGCAAGAGAAGAGTTAAAGTTCAAGGATGGTGCTCAATTTACAGATGTAAAAAATATTATTGTTTGGTGTGTCCAAAATATGGGCCATGAATCTCAAGAGAGATCAACGGTTCGTAGATATTTTTGGTTGATAGAGGAACAACATCTGGCAAACTTTGAAGATTGTATGATAGCTGCAAGATCAAGTGATATGCACTCATTCCGTAGTTCAGATGCAAATGCTTGGAATACTTATACTAGGTGCATGACATGGTTTTCTATATCATTCATTGATTTTGCGTGGAATGAATGTGAGTCATAGCATTGGGTGGATGAATGGACTAATAGACCTCTAATTCCACTCGACACACATCAAGTTACATGAGCATTACAACTTACAGGGTCTTTAGATCAAATGACAACATCACCTAACTTTGACCAAGTCTCTCATTTAGTGCAACAAGCTACATAAATATATGTACATGTCATGTTTTAGATTTATAAATTATTAAATGGTCAACTCTTAATGTATTTTAAATTTGACTTTAGTTTTACTTTGTGATGTAGGGCACATTTTTGCAGTTATTGCGATGGAATTTAACAAAGAGGGAACAAACTACTTGTCTCATTGTGTAGAGGGGAAAAAAATTGACCTCCACAGTCATTGATGGTGAAGACCTTGACTATCACACTGGGTCAGTGGTAGTCACTGGAAATTGGCTTCAATGATATCCTATAAAAAATCAAACACTTGGTTGTTTGAAGACTATGAAGTATATCGAAAGATAATTTACTGTTCACATTTAGTTCTTGCAAAAAATATTAAATTGATCAAATATCGAGGTAGGCCATTAAACAATAATCTATGGAAGGTTCGTGGATTAGATCATGAAGCAATTCTTGCTACTGTCAAGAGCAGAGTTGATCCTTGCAGTTCATTGGATTGATTTACAAATGTATGTTCTTCATGAATGTAATTTGAATATTTACTTTAATGGTATTGTTTAAATCATGTATGATTTAAAATTCTATTTAATTACTTACTAACATGTTTATGTAGGTTAGTGGTGCCAAAAACACTTCCACCTTCACGTGGTTGGCACTGTCAGTAGAGAATTTATTATTGTCGAAGCCAAGTGAAGCTAAGAGAAATTATATATTAGAAAGGAACAACAAAAAAAAAATCTCATTTCACCACCTATATTGTATGAACCACCAATATTATTCAAGTGATTGGCAATGGACAACCTTACACTGACTCAGACTACACTATTTCATGTGTTTACAAACAATAGGACAACGAGAGCACAAAAAGGAGATGGACAAAACTGGCATAGGATTTTGTAGAGGTTCCCTAGGTGGAGGTTTCTGATAAAATGAGACATCTCTAGGTGCCATGGAGTCCAAGAAAGCACCCGTCAAAGATATAGCGTGTTTTGGTCTCAAGACTCTTAAAGGACTATGCCCGGATAAGGTAGCCTGAATGCACGGGGAGCGCAGGAAACTAAAATGAGGCATCCACTAGCATTCACCAGGCCATCCAAATGTGTTGGTGTAGTCAATTCAGTGCCAAGAGCTTCCGTTTGCAAAGTATTGCGTCTGATAGCCTTACACTAACTCAAACTGCAATATTTCACATGTTTACAAACAATAGGACAACGAGAGAACTGAATGGAGATGGATAAAACTACTAGAGGATTTCATAAAGGGTCCCAACATGGAGATTTTGGATCTAAAGAGACGTTTGTAGGTGCCATGGAGTATGAGGAATCTCATGTCGAAGATATAACATGTTTGGTCTCAGGGCTCTTAAGGGACTACACTCGGACAAGGTAAGCTAGAAACATGAGGAGCATATGGAACCAAAACGAGGCCTCCACTAGCATTCACCAGGCCATATAGACATTTTTACGTAGATGGTTCAGTCCCATGAGATACTGTTTACAAAATATAGTGTCTGACAACCTTACATTGACTTAGACTACACTATTTCACATGTTTGCAAACAATAGGACAATGAGAACAAAAAAAGGAGATGGAAAATATGGAATAGGATTTCATAGAGGGCCCAACATGGAGGTTTTAAATCTGACGAGATGTCTCTAGGTGCCATGGAATCTGAGAAATCACCCATCGAAGATATAAGATTTTTTGGTCTCAGGCTTTTAAGGGACTACGCCCGGACGAGGTAGCCCGGAAGCACCTGGAGCTTAGACCTCCAAAACAACACCTCCCTAGCGTTTACCTGGGCACCCTGATGTGTTGAAACTGTCGGTTTAGTGCCTAGAGATTTGGTTTGCAAAATATTTCATTGGACAACCTTACACTATTCTAGCATGCACTATTGTAGCATGCAAATGAGATGGGATAGAAAAATGTAGAACTATTATTTTATATAAATTATGGGAGATGATAGAGGAAGGTGTCGTGATGCTTCTTGCAACATTTTAGGTCAAATTTAGGTCATTTTTTCAAGTTGTATGAGTTTTTTTAAAACATATTTTGGTTTAAGGTTTTCCGACCAAAAATGCTATATCTCCGACAAGTGATTTCTTAGACTCCGTGGCACTTAAAGACATCTCGTAAGGATTCCAGACGTAATATTTTACAAAAAAAAGATCTTGGTGATAAACCAACTACACCAACATGTTGGGGTGGAAAATTAAATGCTAGTGGAGGCCTCTTTTTGGTTACCTATGCTCCCCATGCTTCTGGGCTACCTCATCCGGGCGTAGTCCCTTAAGAGCCCTAAGACCAAAAAATGCTATATCTTCGATAGGTGATTTCTTGGAATCCATGGCACCTAGAGACTTCTCTTCATATCCAAAACCTCCATGTTGAGGCCCTCTACAAAATCCTCTCGTGGTTTTATCCATCTTGATTCTGTTCTGTCACTGTTCTATTGTTTACAAACACATGAAATACTGCAATTTGAGTCAGTGTAAGGTTGTCAGATGATATATTTTACAAATGGTAGCTCTTGGCATTGAATCGACTATGACAACACATTCGGATGGCCTTGTGAATGCTAGTTCAAGCCTCATTTTGGTTTCCTATGCTCCATGTGCTTTTGGGCTACCTCGTCCAGGCGTAGTCCCTTAAGAGCCCTTAGACCGAAAAATGCTATATCTTCGACAGGTGATTTCTCAGACTTTGTGGAACCTAGAGATGCCTCATCAGATCCCAAACCTCCGTGTTGGGGCCATCTATGATATCCTCTCATGGTTTTATCCATCTCTATCCAGTTCTCTCGTTGTCCTACTGTTTGCAAACGCATGAAATACTACAGTTTGAGTTAGTGTAATGCTGTCATATGCTATATTTTGTAAACGGTAGCTCATGGGAATGAACCATCTATAGTAACACATCTAGATAGCTTTGTGAATGCTAGTGGAAACCTTTTTTTGGTTCCTTATACTCCACGTGCTTCCGGGCTACCTTGTCTGAGCATAGTATGTTAAGAGCCCTGAGACCAAAAAATGTTATATCTCGACGGGTGATTTCTTGGAATCCGTGGAACCTAGAGATGTATCGTCATATCCAAAACCTCCATTTTGGGACCCTACACAAAATCCTCTCATGGTTTTATCCATTTCCATTTTGTTCTCTCATTGTCCTATTGTTTGCAAACGCGTGAAATACTATAGTTTGAGTCAGTGTAAGGCTCCCAAACGCAATACTTTTCAAATGGAAGCTTTTGGCACCGAACCGACTATGCCAAAACATTGGGATGGCCAGGTAAATGCTAGTGGAGGCTTCCCTTCAGTTTCCTATGCTCCCCGTGCTTTCGGGCTACCTCATTTGGGCGTAGTCCCTTAAGAGCTCTGAGACTAAAAAATGTTATATCTTTGACGAGTGATTTCTCAGACTCCGTGGCACCTAGAGATGTCTCTTCATATCCAAAACCTCCAAGTTGAGTCCCTCTATGAAATAATCTTTTAGTTTTATCCATCTGCATTCGGTTCTCCCGTTTTCCTATTGTCTGTAAACAGGTGAAATATTGCAGTTTGAGTCAGTGTACGGCTGACAGACGCAATACTTTACAAATGGAAGCTCTTGGCACCGAAACGACTATGTAAACATGTTAAGGTTGCTATGTAAATGCTATTAGAGGCCTTGTTTTGGTTTCCTATGCTCTTCGTGCTTCCAGGCTACCTCGTCCGAGCGTAGTCCCTTAAGAGCCTTGAGACCAAAAAATGCTATATCTTCGACGGGTGATTTCTCGTACTCCATGGCATTTAGAGATATCTCATTTGATCAAAAAATTCCATGTCAGGTCCCTCTATGAAATTTTCTCATAGTTTTATCCATCTCTATTTGGTTTATCTCGTTTTCCTATTGTTTGCTAATGTGTGAAATACTGCAGTTTGAGTCAATGTAAGGCTATCAAACACTATATTTTGCAAATAGTAGTTATTGGCACCAAATAAAATAAGCCAACATGTTTAAATGGCTTCATGAATGCTACTGGAGGCCTCATTTCAGTTTTCTATGCTCCCCGTACTTTCAGGCTAGCTCGTCCGGGCGTAGTCCCTTAAGAGCCTTAAGACCAAAACACGTTATATCTTCGACATGTGATTTGTTGGACTCCGTGGCACCTAGAGATGGATCGTCAAATCCTTAATCTCCATGTTGGGGCCCTCTACGAAATCCTCTCGAGGATTCATCCATATCCATCTGGTTCTCTCATTGTCCTATTATTTGCAAATACGCGAAATAATGCAGTTTAAGTCAGTGTAAGGTTGATAAGACGCTATATTTTTCAAATGGTAGTTCATGGGACCAAACCATCTATGAAAACATGTCTAGATGGCCTGGGGAATGCTAGTGGAATCCTTTTTGTGGTTCACTATGCTCCCCATGCTTTCTGGGCTACCTCGTCCGAACGTAGTCCCTTAAGAGCCGTAATAACAAAAAATGCTATATCCTTGACGAGTGATTTCTTGGAATCCATGGCACCTAGAGAAATATCATCATATAAAAAACCTCCATGTTAATACCCTATACAAAACCCTCTCATGGTTTTATCCATATCCATTTGGTTCTCTCTGTTGTCCTATTGTTTGTAAACACACGAAATATTACAGTTTGAGTCAATATAAGGCTATCAGATGCAATACTTTGCAAATGGAAGCTCTTGACACTGAAACGAATACAGAAAAGATGTTAGGGTGGCCAGGGAAACACTAATGGACGCATAATTTTGGTTTCCTATGCTCCCTGTGCTTCCGGGGTACCTCATCCAGGCGTAGTCATTTAAGAGCCCCGAGACCAAAAATTGTTATATCTTTGGTAGGTGATTTCTTAGACTTCGTGGCACCTAGAGATGTCTCATCATATCCAAAACCTCCATTTTGGGACCCTCTATGAAACTTCTCATGGTTTTATCTATCTCCATTTGGTTCTCTTGCTGTCATATTGTTTGTAAACGTGTGAAATATTACAGTTTGAGTTAGTGTAAGGTTGTCAGACACAATACTTTGTAAACAGAATCTCTTGTCAACAAATAGACTACGCCAACACGTCTGGAAGGCCTTATTGAATGTTATTGGATGCCTTGTTTCATTTTCCCACACTGCCCATTCTTCTGGGCTACCTTGTCCGAGTGTAGTCCCTTAAGAGCCTTGTGACCAAAACTAACTATATCTTCGATAGGTGATTTTCTTAGACTCCGTGGCACCTACAGACATCATGTTAGATCCAAAAACTCTATGTTGAGGCCATATACAAAATTATATATCATTTTTATCCATCTCCTTTTGGGTCTCTCACTGTCCTATTGTTTGCAAACACATGAAATAATGCAACTTGAGTCAGCATAAGACTGTCAGATGCTATATTTTGTAAATGGTAGCTCATGGGACCAAACCGTGTGTTCCAATATGTCTAGATGACCTGGTGAATGCTAGTGGGGGCCATTTTTTTGGTTCCCTACTCTCCCCATCCTTTCGGGCTACCTTGTTTAGGCGTAGTCCCTTGAGAGCCCCGAGACAAAAAAATGTTATATCTTCGATGGATGATTTCTCAGACATCGTGGAACCTAGAGACATCTCGTCAAATATAGCACCTCCATGTCTAGACTCCCTATATGAAATCCTCTCACGGTTTTATCCATATCCCTTTGGTTCTCTCGTTTTCCTATTGTTTGCAAAACACATGAAATACTACAGTTTAAGTCAGTGTAAGGTTGTTAGATGTAATACTTTGCAAATGGAAGATCTGGGTGTGAAATTGACTACACCAATACATCAGGGTGGCTAGGTAAACACTAGTTGAGGCCTTGTTTTAGTTTCCTACACTCCTTGTGCTTCTAGGCTACCTAGTCCGAGTGTAGTCCCTTAAGAGCCCCAAGAGCAAAAAAATGCTATATGTTTGATGGGTGATTTCTCAGAATCCGTGGCACCTAGAGATGTCTCGTTATATCTAAAATCTCCATGTCGAGGCCCTCTAAAAAATCATGTCGTGGTTTTATCTATATCCATTCAGTCTCTCTCGCTGTCCTATTTTTTACAAACACATAAAATACTACAATTTGAGTCAACGTAAAGCTGTTAGATGAAATACTTTGCAAACGGAAGCTCTTGGAATTGAATCGAGTAAGCCAACACATCTGGATGGCTTGGTGAATTCTATTGGAGGCCTGTCATTTTTTTTTTCTTACAGTCCTTGTGCTTCCAGGCTACCTCGTTCGAGTGTAGTCCCTTAAGAGCCCTGAGATGAAAACACACTATATCTTTGACAGGTGATTTCTCGGACTCTATGGCACCTATAGATGTCTCATCATATCCAAAACCTCCATGTTGGGTCCCTTTATGAAATCCTCTTGTGGTTTTATCAATCTCCAATCGGTTCTCTCGCTATCCTATTATTTTTAAATGTAAAAAAAATAATGCAGTTTGAGTCATGTAAGGATGTCAAATGCTATATTTTGCAAATGGTAGCTCATGGGACCAAAACGTCTATGCCAAAATTTCTGGATGGCCTGGTGAATGCTAGTGGAGGCCTATTTTTGGTTCCCTACACTCCTTGTGCTTCCGGGATACCTCGTCTGGGCGTATTCCCTTGACAACCCTAAGACCAAAAATTGCTATATCTTCGATGGGTGATTTCTCAGACTCTGTGGCAGCTAGAGATGTCTCATTAGATCCAGAACCTCTATTTTAGGGCCCTATACAAAATCCTTTCACAGTTTTATCCATCTCCATTTGGTTCTCTCGATGTCCTATAGTTTACAAATGTGTGAAATACTATAGTTTGAGTCAGTGTAAGGATGCTAGAATACTTTTAAAACATAATCTCTTGGCACAAAAATATACTATGCCAACATGTTTGGATGGCATTTTTAATGCTAGCGGAGGTCTTGTTTTGGTTTCATATGCTCCCCGTGCTTCCGGGCTACCTCATTTGGGCGTAGTCCCTTAAGAGCCTTGAGACCAAAACATGTTATATCTTCAACATGTGATTTCTTGAACTCCATGGCACCAAGAGATGTCTTGTCAGATCCAAAACCTCTTCTGGGAGTTCTTTCTCAATGAATAGTTTGGATTAAGAATTAATTTGATAGGGGAATATCTAAGAACACATAGGAGTTATCAATCACCTACTAAATCTTTCTTGTTTAGTTTTGAATGGGAGTCAGTTGGCCTATGGCTTAGTGACCTTCCATTCATTGATAATTTATGCTATAATAAACCCATGGATGCTTTCAAATTTTCCTTAAAAAAGATAGGGGTAGTCATCAAGCCTAGTGAAGGGTGTGATGTGATTTCTAAATAACTTGAAATGCCTACAAATTTAAAGGTAATAACATGAATTAGACATGATTAGACAATCAAGAATCATTGAGTGTCTGAATCAGAATGTCATTGCATCTGGAGACATTCTCAAGCATCATAGTAATGCATACGGAGATACATTCTCAAAATATCAATCGATCAAAGACATCAAATTTTGACGAATCTCTTTGAACTATAGAAGCTTATAATACTTTGTGGGCATCCTTAGATTCTTCTATCCATGCTTGTTACAAAAAACATTATCTTAGTGATGTCCTAATGTTTGTATGCTCAGGTGTTTTAATAGGGGAGAAGACTAAGAAGCATTAAATTATGTAGTAGGTGCATGATAAGATAGGAACCATTACAAAGAGACCATGAGCAAGAAGAAGTGCAAGTAAGGTAAATACACATATACACATTGATAAATTGAATGAATAATTACTCATATTAGGTAACTCTTTATATACATACATTATATAAATATTGATTTCCAAAGTTTGATGCATATTATACATTGAAAATGCTAGTACATGTACATCACCAATAAATGAAAAAATAATCCATAATGTCTTAAATATTGTGAAGTGCACATCATATTAGTTTCATGCAAAAATAATCTCAGAAATGTAAGGTCTCATACAAAAATATCAAGTTCCAAATAGTATTTTAATGTGCATAATAAATATAAAAATTCTCAAATATGTCATATACCATCAAGTTCAAAGGCCATATAGGCGTACATATAATGCCATGCACATAGACATACAAAAAAAATTCATGTAAGACTTATATATTTTCTAATCATCAAAATTTAAACCTCTCTTGGCCTTACTCGAAGAAGGCCCTCCCTTAAACATAGGTGGAGATCTATGAGATGACTTTGGATCATCTGAGCCCATGCTACGAGTCCTCTTCCGCTGAACACTCGCCTATAGTTGAACCTGTAAATGCAAACAATGTTTTTTTTGTCAAAACTTAATTTATATATGTTTTCAACTTGTATTTAAGACCATGCTAGAATGAAAGTATTTACATAAATACACAAACTTACCGCAAGATGTTTGTTCACGCCGAATCTGCATCTCACGCTCAGATGAGTCATTGAGAACTCCTGGAGTACAAACGGGGGTACGAAGATGATGAGATAGAGGATTCCATGCCCTAAAAGTCAAAATGTAGGGGGTTGAAGTTACCTATATGCCCATAAGATCACAAAATATAACATCAGAATTAGCAAAAATAGAACTAAGTACATGTATGTGTAACGATAATATTTTAAATAATTTTATCAGTATAGAACTATTGTTTTTACCCAGCCACACCTATGAATCAAATGAACAAGATTGTTACCTGTCACATGTGACTCCTGCATAGACACAATAAAGGATATTATTAACATAATTTAATAATTCTACAATGAAATAAATTACTAACATGTAATTTAACATAATATGAATTACACGAGCAATTTAGCAAAATTTACATGTTGTTTGAATACCTTAGTGATTTATTACACAAATGAAATCACAATGGCAACAACATTATCTACTTGTCACAGAGATGGTCGGGTGTCTAGTGAAGTCAAAATATTTATCGAACATGTATCAAGTGAGTTACATGAACATATAAGAACATACATATATTTGACTTCAAAAGTAATATATGCAAATATATATATATATATATATATATATATATATATATATATATATATATATTTCATGTATGTGAAAATTTTACACAATTAACATTATAAATTACCTCTGTGAATGTATGTGTACACATGGTACTCGTCGCCTATGGTCGGGATGAAGATGTGCCTCCCGCGCACTATAATATCAATGCATGTACATGTAAAAATATAATTATTTCAAAAATTTAACATATATAAGTAAATCAAGTACTTTGAACTTTTTGTAAGACATATAATAAAACATAAAAAATGTCTGTGAAGGTGAGGTCGATGACTGTAATCTAAATGTCTCACTCAAAAAAGCATCCGACATAGTGACATTATCATGTGCACCCCTAGCACCAACTCCACCAAAATCAATACGCATGAAATTATCGTCCTGCTCGGGCCCCAAACATATGCTACCACATGACGAGAAAAGATGTGGCCTTATGTTAGTACTCCTTGAGGGTATCCTTTGTGTACCTCTGTGAGCATCTAGCTTAGAAATATCCCTTGTATTTCGAACAAGGGTCACAGATATCCCCTTAAGCGTGTAGAATCTATCAATATCTACTATCTCCTTCACTACTAGAGAGACACTCTCAGGATGAGGGGGATTCTGTGTGGGGACTCTACCCTATTGAATAGGTGCAAATTGTGCACTAGGTCGATCCTGTGTAAATCATTTTCCTCGGCCCTAGAAATCTCAGAAATCAAAATAATTTGGCTTCTCGTTGAGGGTAAAATCACAATAAAGTTTCCTCAGAAAGTATAGTGGCACCTCATTGTTATTACAAGGTGGAAAATCAAACACCATCCACCGTCGGTCCCAAAAATTATTTTTAATCAAATTATTATTGCGCTAATGGATGGGAAACCATTTACATGACAACGAAACATGAAAATTAGTGCAGGGGTCCATGAATAAGGCACATATGACATATTTTGTAATTAATGTTTTCTTTACATCCACATATAACAATTTATTGGAATAATAAACCCTACAACCCTCTCTATAAGATGTCCAACAATCAATCTACCCCATTTCCATGTCAGCTTGAGCAAGTAATGCCTCCAATATTTTTGCAAGAGAGGCATGATGGGGGTTTGTAGATTGTGAATCTTTCATTATTTTGATTAAATCCTCAATTTCAATTTTCTTTTCAACTATGTGGGATGTTAAATCTTCTTGACTACTTGGGGGATGTTGAGCAACTGTGGGAGGGTTGGGAGGGATGAAAAGAATAACAGGGTTTAGTTGTGGTTGATTCCCTCGACCTCAAACTGTAGCAATAACAAAAATGTATTTAATTCAAATTCTACTCTATAATTATCGTATTTCAATGCAATTTTGAGAAAATAATTGTGCCTACCTCTTCTCCATGACGCCATCATCGATTCAGATCTTCCCGAAGATCCAGAGATGATTGTTTGAGCTTGAGATCTAGATGAATGAAAAAGCATGAAGGAACAATTAAGCTTTGAAACTCGTATTTGAGGGAGATAAAATGATAGAGGATCAAGATTCTTTTTTTAATTTATAGCAGAAATAACACGTATGCATTATGTTTTGGTAAATTCCAAACCTAGGAAGTTAAAACATGATCGCATTATAATAGAACGCGTACCCATTTTGTTTTTTTTGGTTTTTGTCCACATTTTGGGCCCCCAACTTCGTGCACTTACCACATTTAGAAACTCCACTTGGCTTCTAAACTTTAGATCTCAATTTTCCCCTTTAAGGTAAAAAATGTTCAATGAGGGAATTTACTGGTGTGGGTTACTTTCCTTGTCATCTCAGGGCATTTTCCACTTCACTTGGTGACTCATCTCACTTAGGTGAGATCATAGGTCTTAGGTGCCTTAAGGGGTATGAAATATTCTATAACTCCTCTTCTCCCTTGTGGAGGTATTATTGATCTTGCATCAAGAGTTACACATCTATCCTATTTGTACCCCCTTTTTCTAATCTATGAATATGACTAGACACTTTTATTTTGTATGCATATTTCATGGTTGAATGTTTGCTTACTACATGGAAATTTATCACGATATTGTTTGAGTGCAACTCGGTTGATGTGTGTGCCATCCCACTTGATCTTCATTCTCACATAATTTCACATGGTATTAGAGCACATTGTAGAGATTCCCATTACTCTTCATCATCAATTGCCTACTACTCTCGGTTTCATGTTCTTACTATTTTCTTGTGCAAGCTTCGTAATCATTTTCACATTCATTCTTTACTTGCATTAATTTTTGTTTTATTCTAGGATTACATCTTGTTTGGAGTTTACCATTTTTTTTTTGTATTTATTATGGTTTTAAACATTGTATTTGGAGGTACATTAAAAAAATCTCAGTTTTTGTGCAGGTTTCAACAGTTGTGTTAAGTTTGGAGTGTTAAAAAAATATTTTTTTTCACCTAACTCACCCCTAACTCACTGAACTAGGCACCAAGATGGCTAGCTTCCACTCCCCGGAGATTGCTTGTTCCTTATTTTCTTCAAGCTGAGCTCATTTTTAACTCTCCTTGGTGAGCTATCTCCTCCTTGTAACTCCTCTGCATCCAACATCTCCCACATGACATACTCTTGAGATGGTTTCCCTACTTTTTTTTTTAATTTGTTCTAGCATTACTTGTCCCTATCTCGCTCCTAGTTTTTTATTTGTCCCGTCTGAGCTCACCAATATGTTGACCATGCCTTGTGTTGTTTTTCCTTGTAGCTCATCTGAGCTCCTCTTTTTATCTCACATGAGACAATTGAGAGAGAGACTATTCGTGAATATGAAACCTAATGGGATGAGCGGTGGAGAGTATCAAAGAGTCTATTGAAGTCATTAATGAAACTTTGGGGACAAACCATTTCTCTTTTCTAACCCACTTATATACATTCTGTAGTTGCTCTTATGTATAAATACTGTCAATGAGAGAAAGATTATTAGAAGTAGAATCATGCTCGTCAATTGTAACACTTCTTTATGGGTCAGTGTTGTGGAAGAGGTGAATTAAATCTATTTGCATGCCATGAATCATAATAAATGATACCTTTGTCCTTTAATAACTTAATCTTGTGATCTAACACATAACAATCATTTTCACAATGCTCACTAATATGATGAAAGTTATAAAAATGGTTGACCCTTCTCACACTCAAGGTGATGAGGAGGGAAATGATCATTAGGTGGAAACCAAATCATCCTCTTATTAATTAATGCAAGTAATATATCAATGGGCTTATCACGAGCCTTATCAAAATAGATAGGATTCCACCTAGGAGGAAAGGGTTGTCATACTCATGGCTGAGGAGTAGGATGTAAAAAAGTATTTTCCATGATGTAAAAGCATTACCTAATTATTATTGTGAATATTATTATCATATATAAGACAATAGGTCATAACATTCATATATGGAGGATTAGAATTAAGTGTTATCATAATATCTTCGTCTAAATCAAAGACATGTGTGCAAAGATCAGAAAATGAATCACAAGTATCATAATGTAACTGGGATTTAAGGGACGATACAAGACCCCTACAAAAGATGAATTGCATTTCTAAATCACTAGGTTGATAAAAAATAAAATGTAGGTTGGCCTTAAAATATAAATTATAATTGGAAATATATTCATGTTCAACTTTATGAAAAGAAATAAAACACTCGTATGTAGTCTTGGGGAATTTAATACAACTAAAGTAGGCTAATAATGAATTCTTGAGCTCTATAAAGGTGCTTAAAGAGCCTCTAGGGAGATGAGCGAACCATGAAAGAGCATTTCCAATGAGAATCTTAGAGAAAACTGTAGACACCAAAATCAGGTCACACTCCCCTTCTGTACCTCGACCAATAAGCACCTCTTTATCACATTCACCTAGCCATGGCCCCCTCTACCTCACTAGTATTAATTTAATTTAATTAATGTTTTACCCTCACTATATTTATTATTTAAATATCTTATTTAAATAATATCCACACAAACATTTCACCCAAACACCTCATCAAGTTAACTCACCTTAAGAACTATTCTTAGCAAGTTACCATAACAAACTAGGATTTACCCAAACCCTAAAAATCAATGCCTACACTCCCTCTAACCACATTACTACATGCTCACAGAAGATCCTAGTCTAATCCGTGGGATAATGACATTAGATGCAAGGAAATCAGGAGGATCTCCCTATGTTTAGCAAACCTAGAAAATCCCGCCTTGACCGACGTCCATTACCCCTAACCGCCGCCGGTTAACCCGGATTTCCATCGGTTACATTTTTTAACCCCTAAACTATCTTATTATCAAGGTTGGAGAACATTGGAAGAAAGGTTAATGAGAAAGAACACATCTCAGAGAGATAACTCAGACATCTAAGGAAGTGTTATCACCAAATCACAGACCCTTGTGTTTATACAAGATACTACTTGACCTCTAGAGAAAGCTAGTTCTTGCTCCTATCTTTGATAGAGAGAGGGAAAGTGCACACTAGAAGAGGTGATGACAGTTCTCCATAATCTAGCAAAATTCATTCACAACAATATTCCAAGCATACACAATGATAATGAATCCCTGAAAGAACATAATAATAGACCAAAAGATTACATCCAACAAAGGGCCTGGAACTCAAAAGGCTCCCCATACTGTCCCATGTGCTGCAGTAGAGAAAGAATGATGACCATGCCTCTTAATTGCACTCCCAGCTACCAAATAAAATACTGTTATGAACCCGCCCATGCTTTCATAAAAATCTCAATCAATATCTCATAAAATATGAAATTTCTTGATTACTGTGCGTCGGGATCGGAGCCACGATTCCAACGGTACCAATTTTGTGTGATTTCATTGAGAAATGCAAAATTTATGGCCTTCTGAGTGCCGACAGCTATTTTGGGGTCTGGCAGGCATTTTCTATCATCTGACGGGAATGAGCATTAACTGACTGGAGCCGAATATGTTTCCCTTAATTAAATATATATACCCTCATTAAAAATAATAAATCTATTTTTTTTGGTGTAGAGGACGTCGTGCTCATTCCAGAAAGTCCAATTTTATGAAAATCGGAGCTCGGAGTCAAAAGTTATGGCCGTTTGAAGTTTCACGGGTCAAATGTTGACTTTTCTTCTTTGCCTTCGGCCCGCTTCGGATTTTCACGTCCCACGTGTACCTTTGTCCTGGCTGTCCCCGGATGAAAATCTCCTGTTTTAGCTGATTCCGGGCTCCCTTGTTCCTGTTTGCGGTGAAGACACTTGGCAAGATTCCATTCGCTTTCGGCTCTTTCGGCTTTCCGCGTCCCACACGTCCCTTTGGCCCGGATGTCCCAATACGAAAGTCCTATGTTTCAGCTGAACTGGCTGGTTCACGTCCTCCACGTACTTTTGTCCCAATTGTCCCAGATTTCCTGGGACAAATTTCTCCGAACCACCCGAAATGGACTGACTTGCGCCAAACCGGCCGATCTGCGTCTTTCGGCGTACCTTTGTCCCAGATGTCCCAAACCGCGGCGATAACAAAACTTGGTGATTTTTTCCATTTTTGGCACCCATTGTTCATCTTGCTCATTATTGACCATCTCCAATGTTTTGTACCTCCTCTTTTCTTCTTGGACAGGGGAGTAGACCCATCAAAACCTCTAAAGAATAAAAACCTACCATCTGTCACCCATTACCTGTGTGCAGCCCATGTAGAATATTTTCTTCACTTGACCCACCAAAATCAAACACCTTTGAGACTGAAATCACAAGGTATGACCTTGCAAAAACACCGTTCTGCTCATATTGACCATGTTCCCATATTTCACAGTAACCAAAATCTTTTTTGAAATGCCGGTTATACCTAACCGACTTAGCCATTTTTCATGATTTTTTCTGCCCCGAGCTTGTTTTTTGCAACTTTTTTCAACCCTTTTTAGAACTTGCTCTTTTCTTCTTGGTCGGTCACCCTTGATCGATGCCGGTCTCTGTGTTTTCCCATACATCCTTGGACAAATACCTACCCACCTAATTTTACCTCAGCCTCACTCAATGTTTTGTACCTGTGACCTACCCGAGACCTTTAACAGACCTGCAATACCCAGAACCAACCATTTGACCTATGGATTCTATTCTAGCTTAGCTTGTTAGATTAGATCTAGTTCTGATTTTTTTTAAGTGAGATACCTAAATCATTTTTAAAATAACAATAGGATTTACCTTGTTTTCAGCATTAATTTGTTTAAAACAGTGGACTGACAACCATCTAGGAATTATCATACTTCCCGGATCTAGCTAATGCTAGGTAGTTCACTACCCATATTGTTTAATGCTTTTTGGTGGTCTTGTTTTCATTACAGGTAGTTCCTCCTAGCCAAAAGGAGCTCTCACGATCAGTTGTGGATTCAGAAGTAATACGCGTGCAACAACCCATCAACCGACATTTGAACAGGTATTCCTCCTATGCCCGTTACCCTATCTGTTTCGAAAACAATTCAAAGAAATGATCTAAGAAAAAAGTAGAAACATTTTGGCACGCCCGGTGAGACCCATTCGGGGTTCGTTGCATTCATTCATTTTTTAGGTGAAAATTTGCATGTTTGTTTCCTCTCCAAAATGTTCTTACATTTAAATTTCTCCCCTTGGAATCATCTTTTCTTCTATTGTCCAAAAGTAATTGTATTTTGGTGCTTAAAAAACACATTTCTTCCCTTTCATTAGCATTGCATTAGTGAAAGATCATACTTTCTCCTATTCCTCTTATTGTGTCATCGAATTCCATTTTCGATTTGAGCTTAAAATCATTGCATTCCATTCTGATTTTCTGCATTAGCTCACATTAATTGAGGGCAACCTATACACTGGAAGTCATTACCAGCTGATGGTTGACAAATGAATAGTAGAAAAGCACTTCTATCCTTTTCTCTTTCTCTGAGTCTTACCAAACTACACAAAAATTCAAATACATATATTCTTAAACAACATCTTACCCGAAAGAAGCTGTAGGTGATCACACAATGTCGAGTCATACTTCAGAGCGTAGCCCACCCCCACCATAACAAACCTGATACCTCACCCTGTAGATCTCCTTCTTTGTAGGAAGCTATCCTCACCAAAAACTCTACTTCACAATTCATGTGTCAGTCCCTAAATAGCATAAGTTGAACAAACGTAATAGAATAGGCACTCTAGGAACATTCTTTCTTAGTGTTCTGTCTGATTTGCATTTTGAGGTGAGAGCTTTCAATCATTATTTTTGAATTTCCTTGCACACTCCCCATCATAGCTGGTGTATTCCGGCTCCATCTGAGTGTGCCTGGGCCATATCACCATCATTCCCAAAATTTTGGGTTTGATTTCACATCAAATTCTAATTCACAACCACTTTTTCTCATCACTGTTTCAAGTTCACAGTGACCGTCATCGGTTATCTCTAACCACCATCGATTAAATGCAACTGTCGACGGTTATAGGTCCTTTTGCTCACCTACTCAAAAGGACAGCTTCAATTCACTTATTTCCACTTTCACAGTCTCTATCACAGTCATTTTTTTCCCTTTGATGTCTTACACATCTCCAAATTTGACATTTTGGTCAGATTCAGCCTTCTACCTCGTTGTTTACTCACTGTCCATTTTATTTACAATGACCGATAGCGGTTACCCCTGACCGACGTCAATTTTCCCTAACCGGAATTGGTTAACTTGTCTCACATTCCACCTACCATTTATTACTTCATCCATTCTTATTTATTACCAGATTCACCTATTCATGTTGTTTTCTATATTATTTACGGAGAAGCAACCCCACCTGACCAGTACTGGTTCACATGGTACTGACCCAAAGACAAACAAACGCTCTTATGTTCCATGCTAGTCTCTAACCACTACCATCTAGTCCTTCACCACCCTTTATTTTATCGTCATCCATGGATCCCATCCAGCCTACCAATATCGCTATCAGAGACAAGGAATTTGCACGACTCCTTGACAAAAATCCTACAGCCTTGTAGTTTTACCTCTCCCACTTGTCCACCCGAGATGCCTCGGGTCAGTTGATATACGGCATGCCCGTATTTATCCCCCTGACTCTCACACCCACTTCTGCATCTGCTCCATCTGTTTCTGTGCCGCCCACTTCCACTTTACCTCCAGTCGTTTCATAGTTAGGTCCTATATCCGCTATGATTGCCGCATCTGTTACCTCTGTAGCACCCATTACATCTACCGTAATCTCGGAAACTACCCCAAACATGACCTCATCCACCCCTAATGTCTCATACATACCCATAGCTACATTCCCACCTCCAGTTTTGGTGACCCCTACCCCATTTTAGAACGTAGTTATTTCCATTCCACAATCACTAGCCCCTATTGCCAGTAGGGTTACCACAACCCTTCCTCCCCCGTATACATACTACCAAAAAATGCCGGTTTCATCTATTGTTCATTCCGGGTACGTACCCCCTATTTAATTTCCTTCTTCTCCACCACCTTACATGGCAGCCCCATACACTGGAATGCCTCACCCATTATACACCCAAAACCCACCTCCTCACACCATAGGAGGCATCCAATCATCACAACCCACCAATGACCTAATTAGATTGATGATGGATAAGATGCAAGCACTAGAGGCATCAGTCTCCGGCTCCCACAACACTCTCACTTACGATGAGATTTGCAACAAGCCTATTCACCCATCCATTCCCATCCAGTCATACCTTGTGCATTGGGAAATGCTTATATTCAGTTGCTTCAATAGTAAGGAAGACCCGCAATAGAATTTTTGCTCATTTAAACATGGATGTTATATGATTGCTCATGATGATGCCTTAATTTTGAGGACTTTTCCCATGTCCCTCACTGGACCAGCATTAGATTGGTATAGTGGGTTACCCAAGCACTCCATATTTTCATTCAATTAGGTAGCCCAAGCTTTCTTGGATCATTTTTCTATCAACATCACTAAGAAAGTTACCATGACCGATCTATATTCCACATGTCAGTATGAGGATGAATCTATCACATATTTTTTCACTTGTTGGCGCATCCTGATCAATCAACTTACCTTTCAATGCCACAAACTGAACTCGTCGAGCTCTTCACACAAGCTTGCACCAAAATTATCTCTCTGACCTTGCAGGTCCAAAATTTTATAACATTCGATGAGACATTTACTATGGCACGAAAGTTAGAAATTCGAGCTATCGAAGAGAAGAAAATTCAATTTATGAAATAAGAATTTGGCATTCAAGTCGACTGAAACTTCTTCTTCCTCTAAACCACCAACCAATTATTCAAAGGCTAAAGGTACTGCAAATGTAGTGGTACTCAAATCCGGCCCGGTTCATCCATCTAATCAAGCTACACCTTCATCTAATCTATCACCCATATAGGCTTTTTGATTCAGACAAGAGCAGCAAAAATATACCCCAATTGGGGAGCCTTACTCTTCTATTTTAGAAAAGGTTATCAAAGCTGGCACCATCATCCTTGCCACCCATAAAACCACACACTGGTTTTGACCCTACTCGCCCCATGCCAGCGTGGTATAAGGAACAATATTTCTGTAATTACCACCAAGTGAAGGGTCATAGTGATGGCAACTACATCACTTTTAAGAACATTGTCCAAGAAATGCTCGAGAAAGGTGAGTTGACTTTGGATAATACCAATGCTGCCCCTAACCAGAATCTACAAATATTTAAAAAACCATTTCCCAATCAAATTGGTGAGACATCCACTCATGATACCCATACTCGTGAGGTTCATGTGATCTTTAACAAGGTACCTGTCACATCTCAATCACTTCACATCCCTTCCATAGTGGAAATCCTAGCCCAAAATCCTCCTTCTATATTGGAATCAATCGTCACTATTCCTTCACCAATAGAAGACCACCCTTCATCTCCTACATCACCTACGGAGGAGTCTTCTGCTAACATTGAGACCATCTCACCCCTAGCTTCTCCACTTAGAGAACCTTTACCTATAATACCTCCTCCACCCACAGAGGAGCACCCATTACCTCCTCCACCTACAGAGGAGCACCTATCCATTCCTCCACTTATAGAGGAACTCCCATCATCTCTTCCACCCATCATAGACCTAGTAGAAATGCCTTTGCCTCTTAGTGAACATTCTCCATTTACTACCCAAAATCCAACAGACTTACTTTCATCTCTCTTACCCACAGAAGCTGAAGCTGGCCAATTTCCCATCTCTAAGATACATTTTATGGGAATTCCCATTAGGTCCTCACTAGCTCCACCCATAGACGTGTCGTTCTCATGTTTGGTGGATCACTTAGATTATGTGGATAGAGCTTTGTTATGGGGGTGCCTCTTACTTCTGGTCTCAACACAGATGCAAAGATCCCTCGATGATACCTCCACTATCTACCCATGCACATTTCCACCCTTCAAACCATATACAACCACTACTGTTGCAACCCCTTCCACGATACCCATTAGTACTCACACCACATCCTTACCCATAACCCTACCTGTGCTTAAAACTAAACCCATACCCATAACATTTACTTCCACTCAACCCATTACCACTTTAGGGGTCACCCCGACCACCAGCCTTACTCATCCACCTATTAAACTAGATTTAGCTACATCCTCCAACGTCAATACCACACCTACTCTGATACGAAAACCCAAGAAACAAACTCATCAACCTCCTACCCCTACCTCACCAATCACACCCGCACTTCCCCCATCTGCCTTAAGACCTCAGCTGCCTAACAAGGTTAAGTACCCTTCACCCGTTCATAACCTAATAACACAACCACCCATTTCAGCCTCACAAATATCTAACCTACCCAGTCACACAACCAGACTCATAGCCACACCTGCAACCTCTTTACCATTGATACCTTTGATACCTTCAGCTGATGCATCACTACCCACTACACTTCAATCATTATCCCTCACACCCCAAACATGACCCCTGTCATCTACCTTCATAGCACCCCCATTATCTCTGTGGGTAACTCGCCCTCTTCCTCCATCTTCTTTTCCTTCTAGACCTCATACACCCACATCACCTTTACCCAAGAAGTTGCAACCTAAAAACAAAAACCCCACTACCCCACAACAGGGTAGTCAAAACAACCCCTCATCCTTCTACCCATCCGTCTACTATACCCCTACCTAAACGAACCTGATCGATACCTCAAACCACACCGGCACCTAAACCCATAGCTCGACTCATTCCTGCTCTTCCAAAAACAATTCCCAGACAACCAACTACACCTACACCCAAACCCACATTCACTTCCCATTGTGATCCACTAGCGGGGTCCTATGCCAAGATTTTAACCAACCTCCTTGAGACCTCTGTCATCACATTACCACCACTCAGACCTTATGATCCCCTCAAACCTAAGCCAAAAGGGTTTGATGATACCAAAATTTTTGCATACCATCATGTGCTAGGGAATGATGTGGAGAACTGTAAGGCCTTGAAAACTGTCCTTATCTAATTATGTCCACCCAAAACCAACTTTGATGACAATGACCTTCTTGACGAGGACCCTGCTTCACCTACACCCATTCCCGCACTACCCCCTCAACAACCACAACCTCCACCCTCACAACTCCTAGAACCACATACAAAATTTGAAATTAACATGGTTCGCATCAGAGAACTTACCACCCCCACCACCCAAATGTCACTGCACCCAACTAACCTCACAGGGTTTTTCTCCTCCAGTAGGTTTTTTCCCTTCATGTAGTTATACCACTTACCCTACACCCACTCCGTTTGAAAAATTCCCTCAAATCAACATGGTACACATAACTACACGTGCGCAGAAGGGTAAAGAAAAGGCAGCTGACCCACCAACCAATCCCATACCAAACATACCATCTGCACCCATACCTAAAGTAACTATCTGTGGCCCCACATACCCCATTTCTAATGGTGTCAAACATCACACCATGCTCAAATAATTACACCAATCTTCCCTCAAAATGTCCTTATACGACCTCATCCAAACCTCGGAATCCCGTCGTCAAGCCCTCATGGAGGTTCTTCAATCTATCGAAGTTTTACCCAATGACCCTACACCCATAGCCTCCATTATTAAAACACATCATGTAGCCTCTCTCACAAAATTACCACCCTCATCCCCACCTCGCCTTTCTCACCAAGTGGCCTCTCTCAGCTTCTCAGAGATGGAGATCGCGCCATACCAAAATGATGACCCGGACCCAACCCTATTCATCTCTGTACACATTGATGACATACGGGTACGCTGTGTGATGATTAATGGAGGTGCTAGCATTAACATCATTTCATCCCATGCATTTTCTCAAATGAACATACCTGAAAGTTGCATGCACAAACATCTGGTCATGTTGTGTTCATTCAACGATGCTATCACCTCCACCCTAGGCACTGACATCCTGCATGTTCGTGTGGGCCCCCCGCACTATTGCAGAATTGTTTTATGTTTTGGAGGGGGAATTCCAATATAACTTGTTTCTTGGTAGATCTTGAATCCATGTCATGGGTTGCACTCCTTCCACTTTACATCATTGTGTAAAGTTTGAACATGAAGGACACACTTATACCATTCCAGCTGACCCGTCACCTTTCAAAACATGCAACATGCTTTACCGACCCAACGATGTACTCATACCCGTTATCCTTCTACTTCCGACCAATACCACTCCACCTACACCTACACCCACACCTACCAATAGTTGGACCTATAACCTCCACGGTTGACCCATTAGCTTCCTAATCCATTAACACCACCTCTACATTGACCTCCGACACATCGTCCATACCAGCTACCCACATACCAACCACTGATCCCTTGGAAGGTGTTTTTCAACTCCTCACTCTGGGGGAGTATCACCTATATAGTGTCAACACATTCCTTACTCTGCATGAGTATCGAATCCTTCACCAACACCCTCACTATGATCACCGTATAGGAGAACGCCTCCTTTATGGTCCTCCTCATCTTCGCACTGGTCTCACCTATGGGGGACTTGATACTACCACTTACACAACGGAACCATCATCACAACCCCACCCATTTTCTGTTGACTTCCAATCACTTACTAATCACCGATTTCTCTCACACCTTCCTACACCATTGTACATGGAAGGGTTTTGGTTTTGGTTTTTATGATCCAGGCCGTCATACAGTTATTCTGTGTACCACCCCGAAAAACATAATGACTGGAGTGGTATCGATTTCCCTGAACCTTCCACTAAACAAGCCCATATTGAACCCATTACAGACCCTACCCCTTCTCCACCTTCATCACCACTCTCACTGACGGAGTCAATGGATCCCGAATCTATTCCTCCTAACTTTTTTTTCATAAACACCATTTCCTTGGGGCCTCTGACTTATCAATGTGAAGGTGAAGCCCCTTCCACTATCCCATTCCTGTACCCTGATATGATCGACACTGACACACCTACCATTAATGTCATTCAATGTTAGGATGATGAATCCATACTCACCTACCTTGGTGCAGAAGACTCATATATTCATCATTCGTTACCTTCTGAGATGCAAACCATGTTGAATGAATCGACTATCGAGATCAACATTCATACTCAGGATGACCCGCACATCCTAAAGGTCAGACAATCTTTAGATGTTGTTGATTAGGAGGCCATCACTTTTTTTCTCTGAGATCATAACCACACTTTAGCTTGGTCTTACGTAGACATGCCTGGTATTGACCCCACCATAGTGGTCCATAATATTGTAACCATTCCCTATGCCAAACCTATCAAACAAAAGCTGCGAAAAATGCACCCATGTATTATCCTTCTTGTCAAAGAGGAGCTTCAGTGCCTTCTTTCCATTTCCTTCATCTTACCCATTGATTATCCTCATTTGATTTCTAACATTGTCCCAGTCACTAAGGTGACAGGGTGACTCCGTATTTGTACAGACTTCTGTGACCTCAACCTCGCCTGCCCGAAAAATGATTTTCCCTTGCCTAGTATTGATCAACTGGTTGACCTTACCACAGGTGACGAGATGCTCTCCCTCATGGATGGTTTCTCGGGTTATAAACAAATATGCTTGCCCCAGAAGATCAACACAAGACCACATTCATTACCCCTTAGGGGACCTTCTGGTATTGAGTTATGTCTTTTGGAGTTAAAAACAATGGTGCTACATATTAGTGTGCTATGACTTACATTTTCCATGATATCATGCATCGAATATTTGAAGATTATGTGGATGATCTCTTAGCCAAATATAAACGTCGTGTCAAGCACCTCACCGTCCTTAGGACCATCTTTGACTGCCTCATTAAATATTATGTCCGCCTTCAACCTAAAAAGTGTGTCTTTGCGGTTCTCTCAGGAAAACTCTTGGGGTTTATTGTTTCCCTCCGTGGTATAGAAGTTGACCCTACCAAGGTCAAGGCTATTTTGGAAATACCTCCGCCCACTAACCTCAAACAACTCCATAGCTTACAAGGTAAATACAATCCATTCATTGTTTCATTTCACAATTATCTGATTGGTGTCAACCATTTCACCATCTGCTTAGGAAGGATATCTCCTTTAACTGGGATGATGATTGTCACAAAGCTTTTGAGGCCCTAAAACAATACCTTCTCCAACCACCCATACTCATTCCATCTAAAGATGATCAACCCTTTTACCTATACATCTCAGCTACTTATCACTCCTTGGGAGCCATGCTCGCTCATCGTGATGAACAACACAGGGAGCAGGTGGTTTATTATATAAGTCATACTCTTTTGGATTATGAAACCTGATACAACCATCCAGAAATTCTTTTCTTAGCCTTAGTTTTCATTGCCACCAAATTTCGTCATTACCTACTCAACCACAAAACCTATGTTATGACCAACACTAATCCTTTACACTTCATGTATGCCAAACCCTATCAAAATCAGCATGTTACATGATGGCTTTTGATTTTAGCTGATCTTGACCTTGAATTCATTCATTAGAAGTCCATTAAGGGCCAAGTTATCGCCAACAAACTAGCTGATGCACCTATTTCTGAGGACCAACCCTCTAATTTTGACTTTCCTGATGAATCCATTGCTACCCTTTCCATGGACGAACCCCCTTATCAAATGACACTTTTCTTTGACAGTTCCAAGTGTCAGCATGGGGGTGGTGCTGGTGTTATCCTGATTCCTCTGGATGGTGAAACCATGCACTTATTGTTTAAACTTGACTTTGAATGCACTAACAATATCACCGAATACGAAGCACTCGTATTGGGTCTCATGACTTCCTATGCCTTAGACGTTAAGTCCATTAATATCTTCGGTGATTCTCAACTGGTAGTAAACCTAGTCAATCGTGTTTATCAGTGTCATAACAAAATACTTCAAGAATACAAGTGTTACGTTAGCATCATGTTGACTACCTTTGACCACTATAAAATTCAAAATGTTCTGCGATCCACCAATAAATTCATGGATACCATGGCCTGCCTCACTTCTCAAATACCCGCTTCACCTCACGATTCGTATGTCTTTGTTATCATAAAATGCATACTGAAACCTTCTTATAAATCTCATTGTATTAACCTCATTCACACTACCTCACTGAACACACCAGATCTTTGGTATAAGAAGCTTACGGACTACCTTTCCCTTTCTATTTTGCCTCCTGATCTCACACGGAATGGATAGTGCACCTTTCTCAAAAGGGCCTCTCATTTTGTGGTCATGGGTGGCCTTCTCTATAAACGTGGCTTTGACGGTATTCTCCTACAATGCCTCACAAGTTCTGAGATTCCTTATACCATCAAGGAGGTTCATGATGGCATATGTGGAGGTCACTTTAGTGGCCTCCACATTGTTAAGCGAATTCTCCTCCTAGGTTATTACTGGCCAACACTTAAACCATGATTGTTGCAACTATGTCAAATGCTGTGTGAAATGTCAACAACATTCTAACCTTCATCATACACCTAGTCATGCCTTACAGGTCACTCAGGACCTTTGGCCCTTCTCTCAATGGGCTTTGGATCTTGTTGGAGAAATCAATCCCCATTCTTCCCAACACCATCAATGGATCATAACTTCTACTGAATACTACAAAAAATGGGTAGAAGCCTTACCACTCATCTCTACAAAAGCTGAGAAAATATGTGAGTTCATTAACCATCACATCATTTGTCACTTTGGTGTCCCTCATCGCCTCATCACTGACAATGGTAAATAATTAAAAAACAAAACATTAAAAAAATTTTATGATGCCTTCGACATTCAGTTTAGTTTCTCCTCACCTTATTACCCACAATCCAACGACCAGGACGAATCCACTAACAAAACCCTCAATAAAATTCTCATGAAAGTGGTGAATGATACTGGGAAGGATTGGCATACGCACATTCCTTTTGCTCTCTAGGCATACTGCACTAGTATTCGCACTTCCATTACGGCTACACCCTTTTCACTAGTCTACAGTACTGAGGCTGTTCTACCTCTCAAATTCTAGATCCCCTGACTTCACATTTCTCTCCATTACATGCTTATTGATGATGACTTTTGTCAGGACCGCTTAGCACAACTAGAGTTATTAGATGAATGTCATCTTAACGCTTTGGATCACCTTCAAGTTTATCAACAACGTATCAAACGTGCTCATGAAAAATGTATGCATGAGTGAACCTTCCAGGTCAGTGACCTTGTTTTGAAAGAAAATCAACATGTAACCAAATCAGAAAAAATTAAACGTGGCAAATTTTCTCCTAATTGGCTTGGACAATACATTGTGACACATACCTATGGATCAGGTGCCTATCGTTTTTCCTCACTTGAGGGTAAACCTGAACCTGAGCCCCTTAATGCATTACATCTTTGACCATTCTATTATTGAATCATTGTCCTACCTCACCCTTTGTCTCTTTACAATCTCATCCCTTGAGTGTTATCCACTTCATACACCTCCCTAATGATTACACAAGAATCATGTGAGTGCCCATCACTTGTTTTCTTCTCTTGAATATGTACACCATGACACTGCACATGACATGATTTCTCATGGATACTTTTCATCTAATTGTAGATGAGATCCCATGGTTGTTCCACCTTGGTCTTATCCATGATTTCAAAGACCTTTAATGGGACCAAGCTCCTTAAGTCAAACTTCTACATATATAAAAAAAAAGATGACTCCCTCAAACGGACATCTTCCTCTCAACCAAATTGCTACTATAAATAGACTGCTCCCTCGAAGGAAAACTATGTGAAGCTCAAAATAAAATAAAATGAGATAAACCAAAGCTTCCCACAACGATCAGCTTCACGAAGACCTCAAGGAGACATATATTTATCCCATATAGACTTCCCGAATCAATAAGTCTATCAAAACAAAAAAAAAATAGTCACGGACTTTCCCATTGTGACCTAAGACCTGTCACCCCCAAACATACCTAAAATAACTACCCTTTACCCACATTACCATTTCCATTCTCACTTCCTAAATCGCCTCAAGGGACATCTTGGACTTGTGACATTTGGTGATCCTGTGACTACTTTCACTATAGAATAGTTAATCATGTACTATCTTTAGGGTCTCACATCTATTAGCTTAACTATAGATGTGTTTCATACACTTTGATCCTTGCCAATCAAATGGCTCTCTTGCCCCCTCTTATCTTTTTTCTTATTCATTACCTTTTGATTTTATTATACAAGACTTAATCCTCGATGCTTACCTTTTGGGGTCATCCTCCCCTTTCACCATAGTCACCCTCACCTACAACATTTTTATCATCATATACCTCCACCACTTAAAACCTAAAACTAGCAAAATACCATAAACCTACCAACTCATTTTCATCTGTGAGGTCCCCTTTCACCAGGACTATGTAGGCAACACTTCCAGGGTGTGGGGCCCTTGAGGGTTACCTCAACCACTCTTTACCCTAACCATTTTCCCCACCTTTTACCTAATTTCATGTTCATATAAAAAACCTTGACATCTAAACCATATACCACATAACTTTTACCACTTATATTATTTGACATTTTCATACATAACCAACATTTTCCCACATTTTACACTATATCATGCATTTATATTTCCATTTTTTGTCCACAATACCGAAATAACTCAACCATGCCTACAACTAACTTGAGTCAATCCATGCCTAAACCAATCTGACTTGATCCATGCCTAAACCGACTTGACTCGATCCATGCCTACAATCAACCTAACTCAATCCATGCCTATAATAGACCCGACTCGATCCATGCCTACAACCAACTTGACTTGATCCATGCCTAAACCAACCTGACTCAATCCATGCCTATCACCTGACTCGATCCATGCCTATCACCTAACTCTATCATGCCTAGCTCATCTATTTTCCATTCATATCATAATAAAGTAAAACTCATACATATCATAACAGCATCACCTCATATCATCTATCTCATCATATATACATGTGTGTATATATACAATGAACACCTGTATCACATAAATGTGTATCTCAAATAAACATGCATGTCTCATCATGGCTATCATCTCCAAACAAATGTCTTCGGCTCGCAGGCTGGTATCATGTACATAACTGACTTGGAATGTAGGAAAGTCTCATATATCATACATATAAAAATTACTCAGCACATAGGCCAGTCCATAACCAAGTCAATCATCTCCCCATTTGATGTCAAGGAATGCCCCTATGCCTGTGTCTCTCCAAACCCCTCTGTTGCGCCTATCTGGGGCTCGACGTCTACCTCACCTCCTACTGATGGTCCCTCACCTGGGGTTGGCCTCTGTTCACTAGTGACCTCACCATAAAGCTATCCTTAGGCTCACTGGCCCCCTGTACTCTCCACACTGTGAGTGCAGGATCTAGTCCTCTCACTGGAGGCATGTTGCGCTCTGTACTAGGCATAAGAGGGTACATCTAGCCTGACAGCTAACAAATGATCATGGTAATACTGCGCCTCTCCTATGGCATCCTTAAACCTGGCCATGGGCACTATCTGTGGAGGTGCCATGGGCCTTGCTACCTATGTAGGTACCTATATAATGGGACCCTATCCCTGAACCTGCACTGATCCTTATACAAGTGCTAGATCCTGAGTCAGCCCTGGAATCTGTACCTATAGCTGGGCCTGTAGGGTAGTAATCTATGCCTATGCTGCTATCAGATAACCTTATAGGCCCATAACCTATCCCTGTACTGTGGCTAACTGGCCCTGTAGAGCCTGAACCTACACATGTAGGGTGGCTATATGCCCTTCATCTCTGCCTACCTCGTCTCCATCTCCGTCTCCCCTACCTCCACCTATATAGGTACCTGTCCCTACCCGACTTGATCTTGTAGCGTCACTATCTGGGCCTATAATGTGGTAACCTTTGCCTCTGTACCTGTCAGCTGCCCCTACATGATCCCAAGATGCATCACCAACGTAGCCATCTAATCTTGTAAGACGTCTCTCTGAACTATGATGGTGGATAAGTTTGACTGCCCTAGCCTCGGTGGTATGGCTCTCAGCTATGCCACCCACCACTATCTGTACCCATTAACAACCCAAGCATCATCAATCTGAGTATCTACACATGGCTCCTCCTAGTTAGTCGGCACTGTGGGTCATGGTGGAGACATAGGTCTCTCCACATCATCTCTCTGGTACTGAGGGAAGGGAGGGGGCACATCCTACACTATACCAAACTATCACCTCACTCGGTCGATAGGTATCATCTCATGCTCCCTAGCATGACATCTCTCTATCCACATCTATAACTGTAGTCCCTCCAGCTCATCATACATCCCTTTGTAAGAGGGATAAGTCACATAGGGTCTCTAGACTATCTCTACATAGGACATGCTCTCAAATCACTATCTATAATATGCTACATCTTATGTAACCCGAGCTCTCTGTACACTTCCCTCTGGCACCCATCACCTACAACCAACTCGAATGGCTCCCGATTCAAATGCATCTACTTAGGGTAGACCCACTGGTCACACACACACAATGTGCTCATAAGCCCAACAGTGCAGAAGGAAAGTGCAACACAGACTATATCTCCGTAACCGCCCGTAGGCCCACAACTATCTATATAGCTGTACCAATAACTCTGGCACCCATGAAAAAATGATATGATCAATCATCATGTCCCAAACGAAACCCATAAGAAATCATGGGAACCTCCCACCCTCTGAATATGGAAGTAGGTAGCACCCGATCGCCTCCATCATGACCACCGTAGTTGTTCCGCCCACCACTTTCTATACCCATCAGCAACCCCAGCATCATCAATATGAGTATCTACAGGCAGATCCTTCTGTCCAGTCGGCACTGTGGGTCATGGTGGAGACATAGGTCTCTCCACATCATCTCTCTGATACTAAGGGAATGGCAATGGTACACCCTGGACCAATCCAAACTGACGTCTAACCCGCTCTACGGGTATCCACTCATGCTCTCCCACTCTCCTCCCCTCTATCCACAGATGTATCTATAGCCCAGCTAGCTCCGTGGCAATATGTTGGTATGAAGGGAAGCCCACATATGGCCTCCAAACAAGATCCACCTCGGACAACCCCTCCAATAACCTCCTGTAATAAGCTACATCATGCATAGCACTGACACCTCAAGCCTCTCACATTGCCGGTACCCCACTGCCTATACCCCACTCTAAGAACTTTCCGTGGGAATGCATCTGCCTGGGGCATCCCCATTGGTTGAACAAAAACAATGTGCTTGTATGCCCAACAATGAAGCAGTACAATGCAACAAATGTTGAACCTCCATAGTTGCATGTGGGGCCATAGCTCTTTATACACCTGTGACAGCAATGCAGGTGCCCCTGCGAATCGTGTCCGATGTACCATCATATCATGGAGGATCCCCATCAGTGACCTCGGGAATATCCTCCCCTCTACATCCGGAAGTGTGAAGCAGTACACTACCTCCATCACAAGTACCACTAACCTCATCTCCTCTTGATGAGCTCTATGCATCGCGCCATAGCTCATACTAGCACTATGGAACGTCAAGTCAGCTACACCCTCACCAAAAATGGGTGCCAGTAACTCCTCAGATGCCTCTGAAGAGATATAATAAACGTGGGCCCCTAATATGGGCAACCGCGGGATCTTATAGACATCCTCCAGGGTGATCGTCATCTCACCCATCGGCAAATGGAAGGTATTAGTTGCTAAGTTCAATCTATCGATGAGGGAAACCATAAGACTCACCTCCCAGACTACATGTCGGTAATGCCTCACCCCTATCAATCCCACCTCTTCCACATGTTGTCACTCCACCTGTGTCGTGCTTGTCCATACTCTAAATAACAAGGGTGGCACCCGGGCTCTCATCCATAGCTCATCTCTCACCTACATCTAACCAACACAATGTATTAGCACAGCTTCCCATCTTAACCTATTTTCCCTATCCCTCACCCAAATCACCCATTCTACCCAACACCTATCCTATCCCTTACCCAAATCATCCATTCTATGTGACACCTATTTACCATATCCCTTACCAAAATCACCCATACTACCCAAAACCTATTTACCCTCTCCCTTAGCCAAACCACCCATTTTACCCTTCCTTTTTATCCTTTTTCTTCACCTCAGTTAACCAACCCTAGTTATACCTTGACTGCTCATGGTCTCCCTTTAACTGGCACAGGTCACTATTCATGTGACCGATACCCGGTCACCACCCACCGATGTCGGCCTCACGTCGACCGACGTCGTTCACTATCATGTTGCCCCGCCCTAACTTTCCAACCCTACCTTTTCCCTTGCTGAACATTCTACCCACCCAAATCCCCCTTTACACCCTTAATTAAAATTACATTACCCTTTTACCCAACCCCTACCATTTTCTATCCCTCTTTCCCGCTCTTTTTCACTTATTTTAAAAAATTCCCCCCCCCCTAAACCCCCATTTTAAACATTTTCTCAATTTTCACTAAATTTAACTAAAACAACTCAATCACAGGGTTTTAATCTTACCGTATCCCATTGCCACCGACGTGGTGGCACCTCCGGCTACCGCATTGGTCCACCTAACCCCTCTCCTACCTCTATCATCACCAAAACTTTACCAAATCTTTACACCAATCAACTCACTCCACCTGATCTCCTGGCCCCACCTCCCACTCAATCAATCTCACATATGTGGCCCACCAACCAAGCTTTCTAATGTACCCATTTGTCCTATTCTTCTTTTCTTTCTTCTCTTCCATTTCTCCCTTTCCAACATGCACAAATGAATTTTCAAACGTGGGTTTTCTACTTTTTATACCCTTCCCCGACCCGACCGATGTCGGTTAACTTTTCACCGCGGCCGATCTCCTGCACTAGACTATCACCATCGATTCCCCTATACTGTCATCAGTTACTAACAACCGATGTCAGTTACCCTGCATACTCATTGCCTTCACATTTACCTCATTTTACCTTACCTCCTCTGTCTTTTCCCTCCCCTACACCTATCTCTACCACTTTACCTTCACCCCTGGCCTTCCACCTTCTTCAACCTCATCACGTGCATTGTTGATGCCTTATTATTTTACCCCTACCTCGGCTTTAACCCATGCCATTACCTAGATATTTGGACCTAGACTATACCTTGACCTCATGTGTTCGCTATACCTTATGGCATTGTTACCTGTGTTGTTGACCTAATGACCTTACCTAGCCTATTGTTATGACCATTTATCCTCACCCTACCTTTGCTGTACCGGAACATACCTAAACTTTCTTGCACCTAACCTATGTTGTGTTTCCTGACCTTATCCTATACCTTGAATAACGGATTCACTTCACCCTTGTTTAGATAAACCTTTCGACCTTAGACGATGTAGCATTTTCCTGCTCTTCAGCCTAGTAGTGTGCTTCAGTTTATACATGTGCATGCGTTTGAGTGTTGCTACCTTTAACCCTGACCCATTACCTCGATCACCTGAGTAGACCTTTCACCCTTTTCCTGCACCTCCTTCCCTTTTCTTCACACTTACCTTTTATTAAACCACTCACCGCTTTACCAAGTTGTTTTGTCAATTCCTGGTTTGAGGGGGATCACCTCTACCCATACATGGGGCAACCACATCTTATTTTTGTTAGCGCGGCTTACCAACACAAGCTACGTAACAAAAAGGGGAAAAATGTAGACACCAAAATCAGGTCACACTCCCCTTTTGTACCTTAACCAATTATCACATTCACGTAGCCATGGCCCCCTCCACCTCACTAGTATTAATTTTATTAATTTAATTAAATTAATGTTTTACCCTCACTATATTTATTATTTAAATATCTTATTTAAATAATATCCACACAAACACTTCACCCAGACACCTCATCAAGTTAAGTCACCTTAAGACCTATTCTTAGCAAGTTACCATAACTAACTAAGACTTACCCAAACCCTAAAAATCAATGCCTACACTCCCTCTAACCACATTCATGCATGCTCACAGAAGCTCCCAGTCTAATCCGCAGATTACGACATGAGATCTAAGGAAATCAAGAGGATCTCCCTAAGTTTAGCAAACCTAGAAAATCCCACCTTGACCGACGTCAGTTACCCCTAACTGCCACCGGTTAAGCCAGATCACCATCGATTACCCCTTTTAAACCGCTAAACTAACTTATTCTCATGGTTAGAAAACATTGGGAGAAAGGTTGATGAGTAATAAAACATATTAGAGAGATAACACATCTTCAGAGAGCTAATTCCAACAAGAACTCACATCTAAGGAAGAAGGTTGAACATCTTCTCTTGCAGAGCCATCCCAGCCACATTTAGATCTACCCAAGCAAAAGAGGAGTGTGCATCCAACCCATGCAGAAGCTTTTCTTCAATTGGTGATCACTTACAGCATTCAAGCTCATCGTCAGCACCTCCCTCCTTCACACAGAGACTTTCAGAAATGAAATCTAGGTAAGTGTAACATCATACTTTCATGGTTATTTCCTTGCATCATTATTTTATCACCCATTGTTCATCTTGCTCATTATTGACCATCTCCAACGTTTAGTACCTCCCTAGACCCATCAAAACCCTATAAAAACCTACCCCTGTCACCCATTACCTTGTCCCGACCCACCAAAATCCTTTGTGAAATAACAAGGAGGACCAAAACCCCATTCTGTGATGTTCCCAAATTTCACAGTAACCGGTGCCAGTTATACCTAACCGCGGTCGGTCACCCGTGACCGATGTCGGTCTCTGTGTTTGCCCATACAACCTTGGACAAAGACCTACTCACCTAATTTTACCTCACCCTCACTCACATGTGACCTACCCGAGACCTTTAACAAACCTACAATACCTAGAACCAACCATTTGACCTATGGATTCTATTCTAGCTTAGCCTGTTAGATTAGATCTAGTTCTTATTGTGTTTTTAAGTGAGATACCTAAATAATTTTAAAAATAACAATAGGATTTACCTTGTTTTCATCATTAATTTGTTTTAAACAGTGAACTGACGACCATCTAGGAAGTATCATACTTCTCGCATCTAGCTAACACTAGGCAGTTCACTGCCCATATTGTTTAATGCTTTCTGGTGGTCTTGTTTTCAGTACAGGTAGTTCCTCCTAGCCAAAAGGAAGCTCTCATGATCAACTATGGATTTGGAATTCATATGAATGCAACAACCCATCAACTGACATTTGAACAGGTATTCCTCCTATGCCCATTACCCTATCTATTTCAAAAACAATTCAAAGAAACGATCTAAGGAAAAAGTAGAAACAAAAACCTTAAGTAACATTCTATTAGTGTCATAAGGATCCATGGTTTCTACTTAATGTTAGATATGTAAGTGAGGATCTATAATGCCACAAACCAATGGGAATTAAGGCATGATAAAATATCTAGGAAAGGATATAATGGAGCCTAGAATTTACTTTAAATAACCCAGGTGCATTGGCACATCACTCAGCCTTAGCTGAGCACTCGCCTGAAGCACGCAAAGGCACCAAGTCCCTCTTTAGAGTTTCTTATTCAGAATGTTAGAATGATGATGTAGATAGATATTCATATTCATAATAACAAACAATCCATAGTGCGTAAACTAGATCTAGGTATTAGAATATAAAAGATGAACTAAACAATGACTATAATAAGATTTACCATGCAAGAATTAGATTTAGTCATGTTCAACACCATTATCAAGCCAATATATTCCATTGTATCAAATACCGTAAAACACAAAAGCTTCATACACTATAGAAGTATATTCATGAATCATGCGCTCAATAACACTTAAAACATAACTCTACATTAGTTCACCTCTCCCAAACTATGTAAATCAATACATATTTATAGGGGTGGGGACTTTCCCTTCACTGCCCATGCACTTCTCAAACTAGGTCACATGTTAAGAATAGCCATGCTCCTTTACAAAGGGATGAAAAACCATGCAAGCACTCTAATAATATATTTCCTATAGTTAACTTCGAGTAGAAATCCTATTATTATCCTAACCTATGCATGGCGCTCAACCGATGTTTGTTCCCAAAATAACATTGCGTGAGATGTAAGTCTTCTTGTCTCTGTGTGCTCAACACGATATCTCCTAAAATAGCCTCAACATTAGAAACAACTAACTCTTAATCCTAGGCACTTCAACCCTATTGTAGTGTTACGTGCTCTTTAAGCACCCTACATTCACGTGCCCAACAGTTAGGCCATTTTTTTCCGTTCAACATTACCCCACACTAAAATGGATTTCTGCCCCGACAATGGGTAATCATCTTGTCACTCCAAAGAATATAGAAAAATAATAATGAATGAAGGATAAAGAATAAAGAACAAAGAATATGTTAAGTCTTCTACTTTGTACCATATTCTTCTTTTGGTAGAGTAAATTCTAGATATTCACTTTTAATTTCACCTTCAAAATCATACCAGTCCTTTAATGTTGCATTTTTTTTATCAAGGATATCTACGAATATGCCATCGAACTCATCTAGAGTCATGTTGTCACCTTCACTCTTCAAAATTATGAGGATGTTGGCCATACTTGATACCATCCCCTACATGACATCCATCTTTGTAGCAATGAGCTTCCCAATGCTCTTGATTTGATCCATGTGTTGTTTCCTCGCAACATCTAGCGCGTTACACTTTGTTTCTACATAGGTCACTCATTCTGTGTGCCCAAGTGTTTCATATTTTTCTGCATGTAGAACTTCATTCTCCTCTACCTTGGTCCTTTCCTGTATTAAATTATCAGGCATTATCCACATAGCCAACACTATATCTACCTTCTACATTTCATCTTTTAAGGCTTGTAGAACAACCTCATAGCTAGATATCTTCCTTAAAATTGAAGCCTTGGCCCTCGATGCTTCTTCTGTAGCATCCTTCAGCTTAGGGAGGAATACTGGTTCATCCTATATGAGAAAACAAACTGTTTTGTGCAAATACTGTAGTTCGTACTTGAATTCTTTGGGCACCCTTTTCTAAAAATCTGGTCTTCTTTGCAAGATTTCATTGACTATCTGCTCGGCTATTTTCTTAACATTTTAGGCGGTAACGACTAAATTATCATTCTTTTGAGTGATTCCCTTGATATATGTGTATTTATCCTTCTTTTCATCTAATATATCCCGTATTGTTGTCACCTTATCAATATTTTGGCACGCTACATCTGTTAAAACTTTAACTAATGTGTTGCTCACGTGTTCATCTAAAACTTTTGTGGGCTTGATGGTCATGTGGCGTGGATGTATTCCTTATCTTCTTTAAACTACATGCCTCTTCACAAACATCCAAATCAAGCTCATTTATGTGAGTCTGCATACTCCAAGACAACTACGTTGTAGTGCGTGTTTTTGCCATGTTTGGGTTCATCTAATCCCAGCCATATAATTTCTTTTTGGGCAAAGTAATTTGAAAGTGGGTGCAAATAATTATTGATGGGTCATCCAAGTAGCCCAAATTTTGATTTCCCAATGCCTCTTCACCTATCTACTCCCCCATATCCTCTTGAACAGGTGTGCCTTCTCCTTGTTGTTCTTCATCACCTATGTCCTGTTTGTTCTTCTCATCCCACATTTTGGCTTACTTCCCCCTCTTTCTCTTCTCCCTCAAGCACGAGGCATTTTGGGACTTATGTATGCCCATCGGTGCTACTCTCCCCTTCACCTAAGTGCTTCTCACAGGTACTCATGATTTCATCAATAGTTTCATATATGATCAGGTCCCTAATATCTTCATCCTCCTGTATCTCAATGCTAGGGGTGACCTCCTTCTCCTGTGCGCTTTGTGGAGGGGAATCTTCCTCCTCACTATCCATCACAGGAACATATCGTCAACACTTTCTCCTCTCTTCCTCCTCATTCTTGAAAGGATTGATGTACGTCGACTCCTCACAAGTTGTGAAGTCCCTACACCAGTGTCTCTAGTTGTGCACCTTTTCCTCAGGACTCTCTTTATATGATCTAGTCCCACACTATCTTATTGTTCCTCATGTTATAGGAAATTCTCTAGCCTGGTAGGCACTGGATCTTCCTAAGTAGGGGTGTAGATGCAACATTCCTTGAAGTTCCTATTATCCGCCCCTTCTTCAGAGGTCTTGAAAGTGCCATATCTACACCTTTCACCACCTTTCCCTCCTTGAACTTTGGCCTTAGGTATATATACACACATGTTGGTTCAATCTGCCCCACGACCAAGCTCTCTGGCATGATGTACATGTTTTCAGACTCCATATTTTCAACATAGGCCTCTTTACCTAGCCACACATATGTTTTACATAGAATGTGAATATCTCCATCTACCTTGTCTGCATCAAACTGGAGTTTGTGTGCATCATGGAATCTATTTACAAAATATCTAAAGTATCTTGTAGTAAACACGAATGGAAACTTACACCATGGGCTCTTCTCTCTAGACTTCATACGGAAGCACCCCAAGCTAGAATGTTGGTAAACCACAAATTCAGTTTCTCCATCCATCACCTTAGGTAACTCATGTGGAATGTGTCACTCTCCCTCAAATGCCCTGCATAGTATCATGAACCAATTGTCTAGGAACTCCTTGTATGCATTAGAAACATTCCCACGTAGAGTATACTTGGCATATTTCTTTGCTGAGGATTTTTTCTCCATTGGAAACTCCCAGATGTTCTCCCTAGGTCTGCCGCATACTCTAATTTCACTAAATACAATCAATAAAAGGATTAAACCCCAAGTAATCTTCTCACCTTTATTTTCTTGGATGCATGCCTCATTCACCAAGCTTTCTGCGATGTACCCGATAATGTTGTGATATGTCTTGTTTACCATTTTGTGTGCTATATGCAACCAACGCATATTTACCTCATTCCACCACTTAGTGGCACCCAATTTTATCCTTGTTAAGCATGCTGCAACTCTGGTAGCCATGTCTAAAATGTTGGTTACTTTGAAGGCTCAAACCCCCTTCTTATACTGATGTAGGTCAGCTTTTATATCAATGCCCTCATCGTCTGATAGATCTCTAGCAATATTTGAACCCAAGTCATGCAGCCTTATCACCTTCCTAATCAACTTGGTGGTTACCCTCATTCTCCTGCCCGCAAATTAGAAAAATTATTTATGGACGCATGATATGAGCCACTAATATAACTACTCGGGCTTCCCAAAATAGGGTAATTCCATAATTTGTATGATGCCCATGCTTTCGAGTAATTTTTCATGGAGGCATCCAAAACCCTAGTGTCATCCACCAACCGCCTATTATTCTTCTTGTAGAGTTTTTCCATGATGTCCTTTAGGAATTTTTTAGTGCGGTGATTGATTTCTGAAACCCTATACTATGTAATCTTTACTTTCCATGGTTTCCCCTCGATAAATTCTTCTAGATATAACATCTCCACCAACCATTCCTATACTGGATCTTCAACCTCCTTCTCCACAACTGAAGCCCTCTATGGTGCCATCATTCCTTTCAATCCTATGAGTGTAAATGAAACCCTAATAATCATGTAAACGATAACTAATTCACCCTCCCATCACACACATGCACCACCACTTAAATCCTACTTCTGTGCCTAGGTGCTCAATAATGTGTTTTGAAACGCGATAGGTTTACTCGCTCTGTAGATTTCTCATCATCTCTAACTCTTCTTTGCACTTCTCAATTTTTTTCAAATTCGCAAGGTAAACAATGATGTTGCAAATGCTAGCTTTACACCAAGTTTCAAAAATCCCCTTCATTAATTTCTCCACCTACCACCATACATGGCATTAATTCTTATGGAGCACATTTCATGCCTCCTTATCCCACACAATAATTTCACGCACCTCAAAATTTTGTGCCTCAATCATAATTTTATAGTGTGCCACTACTTATCTGTCATAGATTGCATCTACCCATGCTTCCTTACGCCGAAGTAGTTTATCCAATATGACCCAACATACATAGTCTCCAATGTTGCAACCTCCTTGATTTATACTGAGCACCTAATGCCTTACGCATGGCCTTAATTTTGAGAAATTCTCCTGAATTTTTCATCAAGTTTGAAAGCATGTTCCTTTTACGGTCACCCGTTAGCTTATTTCTTTTATGTGCCTTCTTTATCCACCCCACACTAAGGTTTTGTGCAATCCTCTATGCATGAAAACACTTTAGATTGTAATCAACTTCCAGCGTGCAAGCACAGTTATTATAAAAAACAATAAATTAAATTGATAATACATAGCAACGAAGAAGGAAACACATAGAAGGGAAATACATTAAGGGAAACCTAAGCTAACTAGTAAAACTACCTTATTAAAAACACCAAGAAGGCTTATTTATAGTAGGGCTTCGGCCTACTCCCCTTAAAGAAACTGGTAAACCATGTTCCATCAATCACCTCAAGCTGGAAAACATCTAAGTCAAGTATATGAGTGATAACATAGGGTCCCAACCATTGAACTTTAAACTTGCTTGGGTGGCACATAAACTTTGAATCATAAATAAGTACCATCTACCCAATCTCAAGTTTCTTGTCCCTGATGTGCCTGTCATGCCATGCCTTCTACCTAGATTTTTCTTGCTTTTGACTCCATCGTGTTATTGTGCGCCTATCATCCAGCTGTATTAACTTGTCAATTCTTTCTTCAAATGCCTTCTCATCATCTAAACCTCCAGCAATCCCAATATGCAAACAAGGTAACATGAGTTCCATAGGAAGAACTTATGCATAAAACACCAACTAAAATGGTGTTGCCTTATTCAACTATTTGTAGGTTATTCTATATGCCCAAAGCACAATACAAACTTTATCATCCCAATCTTTCCTTCCAACATCACAAATCTTGGTCAACATTTGGATCAATATTTTGTTGGAATTTTAAGTAGACCCATTTTCTTGTGGGTGTTAGGGTTTTGTCTTGTGGTGTGCAACCATAAATTCGTCCAATAATATCCTGATAGTCTCATTAAGGAAATGAGTGCCCCTATCACTTGTAAAACTTAAAGGACATCCATACCTGTTAATAATATTTTCCTAGAAGAACCTTGCTAATATAGTTGCTTTAAAATCCTTTGTAGGTGTCACTTCTACCCATCTTGTAAGATAATATATACAAGTGACGATATAGTGCTATTCAGTTCTACACATGGCTGGGAAAATAGGACCCATAAAGTCAATAACCCATTTCTCAAAAGGATCTGCACTAGTAATAGGCCTTAAAGGAATTTCATCTCTCTATCAAGGTTTTCCAAAGTGCTGACAATGATCACATGCCTAACAAAATTATTTACAATCCTTGTACAAGGTCTCCCACCAAAACCCAACTAGTAGAATCTTGCATGTGGTGGTGTCCCTAGCATAGAGTCCACTTAGAATACCGCTATGGGCCTTCTCCATATTTTTTGTTCTCTCATGTTCCAGTACACACCGACATAATACTTTATCCTGACCTAGCTTGTATAAGTCGCCACTAATCAACATGAAAGGTGCAACATGAATTGCAAGTTGTTTCTTTTCTAAGGCCTTCATCCCTTCGGGCGCCATGCTTGTGCACAAGAAAAAAACAATATCCTCCAAGTTTGAGGGTGCACAATTTAACTTGTATAATTGTGCATCTGTCATTGTATCTTCAATACTCTATGCGTCCTCTCCTGATTTGGGCCAGGATTGCTTTTACCTGGATTTACCACAACTGTAAAGTCAAACTCCTTGAATAATAGAACACATCAACATATGCACCTTTTTTCACCAAGTACTTCAATGACATGTGATCTGTATAGGAAATGAAGGGAGTTTCCAGAAATTATTTTCTAAACTTATGTAGCGCATAGATCATGGACAAAGCTTTGTGCGTAGTCATATAATTATGTTCACCAGGAGTCAACTTTCTGCTAGCATAGAAAATAAGATGATCTACAACATATTCTCCAAGATGAGATACAACTATGCTAATGGCCATGCCAGAAGTGCCCACATGTACATGAAAAGGTAAATTCCATGAAGGAAAATATAGGATAGATGTCATAGTAAGCCTTTCCTTCAATGCTTCGAATGTGTGTTGTTGTTATTCTCCCCAATAGAATGTACCTTTATCTTTTAATAACTCCTCCAAGGGTGAAACAATTTTAGCATATCCCTTGATAAATTTCCTGCAATACCCTTTGTGGCCCAATAATCTATGCAACATCACTCTGACTAGTGGGTTCCTCCAAGCCTAATATGATTGTAACCTTAGTGGGATCCACTAATAGATCCTCCTTGTAGATGATATGCCCTAGAAGATTTCCAAACAATGTAGCAAATATGAAGTTATTAATATTTAAAGAGATTTTTAACTAACTATATCTATCAAACATTAACCTCAAATTATCACAATGATCCTTAACAAGCCCATATACGGTCCATTCATCCAAGTAAACCTCCAAGAATTGGTGAATAAAATCCTGGAATGCTTGAACAAAAATGTACGAAAATACTGTAGGCACATTCTTCAATCCAAAGAGCATTAATGTGTATGAAAAAATTCCCCATTCAGTGGTTAAAGTTGTCTTCTCTTGATCTTCTTTAGCAATCCTTGATGATACCTAGAAAATCCATCTGTGAAAGAATAAATTTCGCACCCTATAATGCATTCTAATATTTCTTCAATAAAAGGGGTAGGGAAAGGATCAATCACACATGCATCATTCAGCTCCCTGTGGTCCACACAAATCCTAAGTATTCCACCTTTCTTTATACTAATTACCATAGGGCTAACCCACTTTGACTCCTCTATGGGCTCAATGATGCTAGATTCTAACATTTTTTCAATTTCTTCTTTAAATTTTATGTGTAGGTAAGGGTTCATCTTGTAAGGTCTCTTTCTAACTGGGTGTGCACCTTATTTTAACTTAATTTTCATCTCATCCAAAGATTCATGCACTCCTGGGTAAGTGCATGAAGTTGGGGGACCAAAAAGTAGACAAGAATCTGAAAAAAGCAAAACGTGCTTGTGTTTTAATTTTTTTGGCTCGAGAATCACCAAAGCATAACATGTACACATTATATAACGCGCACGCATTATGCTTACTATAAATAAAAAGTAAGCCTGAGCCTCTATCATTTTTCCTCCCTCAAACGTGAGTTTCAGAGCTTAACCGTGTCCTCGCGTTTTTTCATTTAGCCGAATCTCAAGCTCAAAGGATCATTTCTGGATCATCGGGAAGATTTGAATCGACGATGGCACCATGGAGAAGAGGTAAGCAGAATTCTTCTAAAAATTGCATTGAAATATGATAATTATAGATTAAAATTTGAATTGAATACATAGTTTTTATTGTTACAGTTAGAGGTCGAGGGAATTAACCACAACCAAAACTTGTTATTTTTGTCATCCCTCCTGACACTCCCATAGTTTCTCAACATCGCTCGGGTAGTCAAGAAGATTCAGCAGCCCAAATATTTGAAAACAAAATTGAAATTGAGGATTTAATCAAAACAATGAGGGATGCACAATCTACAAACCCCCACCTTGCCTCTCTTGCAAACACATTGGAGGCATTACTTGTTCAAATTGATGTGGAAATGGGGAAAATTGATCGTTGGACAACTTACAGAGAGGGTTGTAGGGTTGATTATTCCAAAAAATTGTCATATGTGGATGTAAAGAATTTTTTTTTTTAAAAGAACTCATATGCGCCTTATTCACAGACCCCCACACAAATTTTCCTATTCTGTTTACATGTAAACGATTTCTCATCCATTGGTGCAATAATAATTTGATTAAAAATAATTTTTGGGACAGATGGTGGATGGTGTTTGATTTTCCAACTTATAATAACAACAAGGTGCCACTATACTTTCTGAGGAAACTCTATTATGAGTTTATCCTCAACGAGATCCCAAATTATTTTGATTTTTTGAGATTTCCAGGGCCGAGGAAAATGATTTGCACAGGATCGACCAGGTGCACAACATGCACCTATTCAATAGGGTAGATTCCCCGCATATAAGCCCCCTCACCCTAAGATTTTCCCTCAAGCAGTGAAGGAGGCAGTAGAGATTGATATACTCCATGCGCTTCAGCAGCTATCTGCAACCCTTGTTCGACATACGAGGGATATTTCTTATCCAGATGCTCGTGGAGGTAGACATAGTATTCCCTCATAGAGTACTAGCATGAGGCCACATCGTTGCTTGTCATGTGGTAGTATATGTTTGGGGCCCAAGGAGGATGATACTTTCATGTGTACTGATTTGTGTGCACCTGGTGCTAGGGGTGAACACGATAATGTCACTATGTCAGATTTCCTTTTGAGTGAGATATTTGGATTACATTCATCAACATCACCTTCGTAGGTAAATTTGTTGTGTGTTACAAAATTTTTGGAGTACCTGATTTACTGATATGTTAAATTTTTGAAATAATTGTATTTGTACATGTACATGCATTGATATTATAGCACGCGGGAGGTGCATCTTCATCCCAACCATAGACGGCGAGGACCATACATACACATATATTCACAGAGGTAATTTAGAATGTTAATTATGTAAAATTTTCACATACATGTGTGTGTATATATTTATATATATTTTCATGTATATATATATATATATGTTAGTTTTGAAGTCAAATATATGTATGTTCTTGTATGTCCATCTAACTCACGTGATATACATGTTTGATAAAGATGTTGACTTCACTAGACACCCCACCATCTTTGCGACAAGTAGATAAAGGTGTTTCTGCTGTGATTTCAACTGCGTAACAACACACTGAGGTATTCAAACATGTAAATTTTGTTAAATTTCTCATGTAATTCATATTATGTTAAATTACATGTTAGTAATGTATTTCATTGTTGAAGTATTAAATTATGTCAATAATGTGCTTCATTGTGTATATGTAGGAGTTACCTGCGATATGTAGCAGCCCTGTTCATTTGATTCACAGGCATGGCGGGGTAAAAACAATAGTTCTATATTGATAAAATTAGTTAAAATATTGTCATTATGTAGATACATGTACTTAGCTCTATTTTCACTAATTTTGATGTTAGATTTTATGATCTTATGTTTATGTAGAGAACTTCAACCCCCTCTATTTTGACTTCATGGGCATGAACTCCTCCATCTCGTCATCTTTGTACCCCCATTCATACTGTAGGATCTCCCGATGACTCATCTGAGTGTGAGATTGAAATTCAACATGATCAAAAAATTGCACTAAGTTTTTGTATTTATGTAAATACTTTCATTCTAGCATGGTCTTAAATAAATATTGAAAACATATAAAAATTAGGTTTTGACAAAAAAACATTGTTTGCATTTACAGGCTCATCTACAGGTGAGTATTTAGTGGAAGAGGACTCAAAGCATGGGCTCAGATGATCCAAAGTCATCTCATGGATCTCCATCTTCATCTAAGGGAGGGCCTTCTTCGAGCAAGGCCAATAGAGGGATACATTTTGATGAGTAGGAAATATATATGTCTTGCATGACATTGTTTTTGTATGCCTATGTGCATGACATTGTATGTACACCTCTATGGCATTTGAACTTGATGGTATATGACCTATTTGGGAATTTTTGTATTTATTATGCACATTAAAATACTATTTGGAACTTGATAATTTTGTATGAGACCTTACATTTCTGAGATTATTTTCGCATGAATCTAATATGATGTGCACTTGACAATATTTAAGACATTATGGATTATTTTTTCATTTATTGGTGATGTACATGTACTAGCATTTTCAATGTATAATATGCATCAAACTTTGGAAATCAATATTTATATAATGTATGTATATAAAGAGTTACCTAATCTAAGCAATTATTCATTCAATTTATCAATGTGTATATGTGTATTTACCTTACTTGTGTTTCTTCTTACTCATAGTCTCTTTTTACTGGTTCTTATCTTATCATGCACTTACTACATTATTTTATGATTCGTAGTCTTCTCCCCTGTTAAAACACCCAACATTCGTCACAATTTGATGCCTTTCATCTATTTATTTTTTGAGAATGTCTCTCCATATACATTACTCCAATGCTTGAGAATGTCTCTAGATACAATGACATTCTGATTCAGGCACTCAATGATTCTTGATTGTCTAATCATGTCTAATTCATGTTTTTACCTTTCAATCTGTAGGCATTTCAATTTATTTGGAAATCACATCACACCCTTCCCTAGGCTTGATGACTACCCCTATCCATTTTAAGGAACTTTTGAAAGCATCCATGGGTTTATCATAACATAAATTATCAATGCATGGAAGGTCACTAAGCCATAGGCCAGCTGACTCCCATCCAGAACTAAACAAGAAAGATTTACTATTTGATTTATAACTCCCATGTGTTCTTAGACATACCCCTATAAAATTCATTCTTAAGCCAATCTAGTCATTCAGGGCTCTTAAGTGACTATGCTTGGACAAGGTAGCCCGAAAGCACAGGGAGCGTAGGGAAAAAAAAAAGAATGCTCCACTAGCGTTCACTAGGCCACCCCGACATGTTGGCATAGTTGGTTTGGCTCCACGAGCTTCTGTTTGCAAACTACAACCTCTGACAGCCGTACACTGACTCAGATTGCACTATTTCTCGCGTTTGCAAACAATAGCACAGCGAGAGAACCAAATGGAGATAGAGAAAACCGTGAGAGGATTTCATAGAGGGCCTCGATTTAGATCTCTTAGATTTGATGACATGTGTCTAAGTGCCACAGAGTCCAAGAAATCACCCGTCGAAGATATGGCGTTATTGAGCCTCAGGGCTCTTAAGTGACTACGCCCGAATGGGGTAGCTCGAAAGCATGAGGAGCATAGGGAACCAAAATTAATGCTCTAATAGCATTCACTTGGCCACCCTGACATGTTGGTGTAATTTTTTTGGTCCCACGAGCTTCCGTTTAGAAACTAAAGCGTCTGGCAGCCCTACACTGACTCAAATTGCACTATTTCATGTGTTTGTAAACAATAGCACAGCGAGAGAAAAAACTGGAGACAGAGAAAATCACGATAGGATTTTGTAGAGGGCCCCAACATGGAGCTCTTAGATCTTCTAAGACATCTTTAGGTGCGACGAAGTTCTGAGAAATCACCCAATGAATATATGGCATGATTGGGCCTCAGGGCTCTTAAGCGACTACGCCCGGACGGGGTAGCCCAAAAGCATGGGGAGCATAGGGAACCAAAATGAATGCTCCAATAGCATTCACCAGGCCACCCCAATGTGTTGGCGTAGTTGGTTCTGTCCCACAATCTTCCATTTGCAAACTACATCCTCTGACAGCCCTATACTGACTCAAACTGCACTATTTCACACGTTTGTAAACAATAGCACAACAAGAGAACCGGATGGAGAGGGAGAAACCCACGAGATTTATTTTTATAGTGCCCCAAAATGGAGCTATTTGATCTGACGAGACATTTCTAGGTGCCATGGAGTTTGAGAAATCACCCGTTGAAGATATGATGTGTTTGGGCCTCAGGGCTCTTACGGGACTACGCCTGAACGGGGTAGCCCGAAAGCACGGGGAGCGTAGGGAACCAAAACGAAGCCTCAAATAGAATTCATCAAGCCACCCTGATGTGTTTTCATAGTTGGTTTGGTCCTCATGAGCTACTGTTTGCAAACTACATCATCTGACAGCCCTAGACTAACTCAGACTACACTATTTCGAGCGTTTACGAACAATAGCACAACAAGAGAACCGGATGGAGACGAAGAAAACCATGAGAGAATTTCATAGAGGGACCCAACACGGAGCTCTGGGATCTAAAGAGACATCTTGAGGTGCCACGGAGTCTAATAAATCACCTGTCGAAGATATGGTGTGATTGGGCCTCAGGACTCTTAAACGACTATACCCGGACGGGGTAGCCCGAAAGCACAGGGGAGCGTAGGGAGCCAAAATTAATTCTCCAATAGTGTTCACCTATCCACCCTAACATGTTTCCATATTTGGTTTGTTTCCACAAGTTCTGTTTGCAAACTACAGCGTCTGGCAGCCCTACACTGACTCATACAGTACTATTTTATGTGTTTGCAAACAATAGAACAACAAGAGAACCGGATGGATACAGAGAAAACCATGAGATTATTTTGTAGAGGGCCTCGACATGGAGTTTGTCAGATCTGAGGAGACATCTCTAGGTGCCACGGATTCTAAGAAATCACCTGTCGAAGATATGGCGTGTTTGGGCCTCAGGGCTCTTAAGCGGCTACGCCTAGACGGGGTAGCCCAAAAACATGGGGAGCATAGGGAACCAAAAAAAATCCTCCAATAACATTCTCCAAGTCCAGCTAGATGTGTTTGCGTAGTTGGTTTGGTCCCATGAGCTTCCGTTTGCAAACTACAGCGTCTGGCAGCCCTACACTGACTCAGACTTCATTATTTCACACGTTTGCAAACAATAGCACAACGAGAGAACCGGATGGAGACAAATAAAACTGCGAGAGGATTTCTAAGAGGTCCCCAACATGGATCTCTCAAATCTAAAGAGATGTCTATAGGTCCCACGGAGTTTGAGAAATCACCCGTCGAAAATATGGCATGTTTAGGCGTCAACATCAACAATAATACAGTATTATGGGTCCATTAATTTCAATATTGTGGATGTTAGATATGATGCTTGAACTTGTACAATATTGTATTGGTGTTATTTTAGAAAGGTAATAATAAAATAGCTCATGATATATATTCATGTAGTGCGAAATAAACAAATTTCACAATTTAAGAACATGAAGGATATGACAAAAAAAATATAACAAATAATTTGGCATATATTTCAAGGTTTGATTAAAATATTCTCCATATCAAGGAGGAATAAAGGGGAGAAAACATGTCACCTAAATGCACATAATCAAAACCAACTTTGTGTTTCATCCTTTATCGGCCATATGGAAGGGTTGCTTAGTCAAAAATTTGGCCCTTCCCCTTACGCAACTAAAAGATATAGAAATTTACATGAAAATATATAAAAGGGGGTTTACCTTTTTTAAATATTATTTTTTACTACGTTGGAAAGAAAAAGGTGGGAATTCAAACCCTATATGTCCTACACCTATTCCACAACTCAAATTGTTCCTACCCAAATAATATTTTTTATTTGTGCTCTATTCTATCATCCAGAAGGTCCATTCATATTGTTTGTGAAAATTAAATTCACACACACAAAAAATGGAAAATCTAATAGGTTCAAAGTTCAAAACCCAACCGTAATGGTTGCTTGTCATAGCACTTTGCAGCCCCATTTTTTAGATTTAAGCTTGAGTAATTACAGGAGAACATGTGATGCACGAATAATAAAAAATATGAGACCCCCCAATGGTTGATCATATGAGTGGTAGGTATATTTTTATGTGTGGAAAAAAATGTTTTAGACTCATAATTGATATGATTTCTTAAGTTGTTAAGAGAAAAGTGCTCTCTAACTTATTTTGAGGATATTTTACTAATAAATCATTAAAGTGCATTGTGTAATGTACAAGGATGAATGAGGTAATCAAAAGAGATATGCCATGTTATATTATAACATATAACATCTAGGATTTATTGTATCATCTAAGCATCACTCACATTGTTCATGCAAATGCAATTTACATAAAAATAAAAAAGGGAAAATCTAATAGGTTCCAAGTTAAAAACCCAACCATAATGCATGCTTATTATCGCACTTTCCATCCCCATTTTTCAATTTTAAGTTTAATAAATGTCAGGAGAACAAATGATGCAAGAATAATCATAAAAATTTAATCTCCTCTAATGAATGATCATATGAGTGGTGCGTAGATTTTTTATTGTAGAACAAAAAATTAGACTTAGAATCCATATGATTTCTTAAGTCGTTAAGAGAAAATTGCTCTCTCATTTACAAGGATGATTTTTTACTAATAAAACCATTAAAGTGCACAGTGTAATGTACATGTTTGAAATAGGTAATCAAAGGAGATCTACCATGTTATATTAAAATAGGAACTTGAAATGGAAAGGGGCTATGCCACAACGAACTGAGGTTTGACACATGGGATTTTCACATTACAGTGGCACATCGGTATTTGATGAGGGTGAGAATATCAATGAATTTTAAAGAATTAGGTATACATGGTGTTCCAGCAATACCAAAGTAGAGATAAAACAAGGGCACAAGGCCAAGGAGGAAACAACACCCACTTCTTATATTTTCATATGTTGTTTCCATTCTCCACATTACAGGCTCCGAAAAAATCCATTGAAAATTTTAATGTGTTTTGGGTAGAGAGTAAAACATGTCAAATGTTGTGTGGAGTGGACTTAAGCTTTACATCTGCCAAATGCATTTGCAAGAAAGTCTCGAGGGTCTTTTCAAAAAAACTATTATTTGCATGTCCAAATTCATTGCTGTCTACATCTTTTAGGCATTTTGTCGAAAAATTCACATGCCTCAAATTTACAGACATATTTGGGAGGGATTTACTATAACTCCCATGAAACCAACCCACTTGAGATCCAAGAGCAACATAGGATTAGTTTGGAAAAAATTATGGAATTTGTTTTTTGTTTAAAAGAGTCTACAACCAGGTTACAAGACAACAATTGTCACAAGCTAGTTTCAAAGCCAAATACTATTAATAGCTTATATTTTTATTAATACAACAATTATAAAAGATCAAAAGGTCTAAAATTAGGGTTAGATTAATCAATTAGGTTAAGAGGGTAATTTCTCACTATACCACTCTTTGACAAGATTAAAAGATTCAACTTCATTTTTCTCAAAATTAAAACACTCAAAACTTCCCAAAAAATTTACCATTAGATAGGAAATTTCCTCACCTTTTCAGTGATATAAAGAAGTCCTCCTAACTCCTCATATTTCTCAAGCTATGGGCCAGCGGGCCTTGGGGTGAAAATTTTCCCTAAGAGCGGGCCTGCGGGCCTGGGAAGAAAAATTTCCCCAAGGGCATTCAGGTTGGTGGAGCTAGGGAGGAAAGTTGGATTCTTGGTGCTTGGGGAAAAAAGTGCACTTTACCCCTGTGCGCCCGTGAGTCCGCGGTAGGACTCCGCGCCTAAAAATGATATTATATCCCAGGCCACAAGGGACACGTGGCATGTTCTAAGCCAACGCAGGGGAATGAGTTAGCGGGGAAAAACAAAATTTTTTTGCCTTAAGGGTTAAAAAGGTACATGGGATTAAAACCCATCCACACCTCTGGTGCCTCATGACGCCACGTGTCAGACCTTCATTGGCTGCGGATCGGCGGGTCGATGGGGAGATTTGGGGAAAAGTTGACTTTTGAAGCGTAAAGCTTCAAGACACTCCGCACCTCCACCGACGCATCGTGGAGACACGTGTCAGCCATCGATTGGTTGCGGTTTGGCGGTGGGCCTATGGCAGAAGTTAGGAAAATTTACCAAAAATTTCTTTTGAAGCACTAAGGTAAAAAAAATATCTGTGCCTCCGCCAACGCCTCTCTAAGCCACATGTCAGTCAATGATTGGTTGCGGATTGCACGGGCCATGGGGAAAACTTAGAATTTTTTCCCAATTTTTTTTTATCTTAGGTTATTTTTCTGACCGAAAGAAGGTTTCGGTCCAGCGGGGCAGCAGGAAACTTCTTGATTTTTGCGCTTTTGTCAAAAAAAGTGAAAAAGGTAAGTTTCAGCTCGCACCGGTCCACCTAGCAATATTTTATTAATTAAATTTAATAGTTAGAATATTTTTGAAGCCAAAATGAAGTGAAAACTTCATAAGGCCATAAATTTTGATTGGAAACTCAGTTTTTGGCAAACGAGTACTTTCTGAAATATCTCAATGTCCTATTTGCACAAGAATAATTAACTTTTCATTTTGTTAATGTTTAAGGGGTCAATTTCATGAAAATGATCTGCAGGCTTTTAAAAGGCAAGCTGTTAAATTTTAACTTATGAAATTTTAATCAATTGATCTTCTTCCTCTATCAACATGTCAATTAGACATGGGGAATTGTTCTTAGATGGATTTAGGATGGATTTGGAAGGTAAGTTTGTTTGATTGACTCCCAATTAAAAAAAAAAACAACTTTGACAGCAAAATGACAACAAACGCTTGAGCCCGATTTTGCTAAGTTTTCTAAGAAATTCCTCAAGTGTTTTTGTGTAATTGAATTCGTTTAGGGCATACTACTTCAATTTAATTGTTTAATTTGTTATTTCCTTGTTGTAGGTTCAAACTGTGCATTTTGGATAAAGTATTTTCTAGTTTGAAAATACAAAACAAAGATCAAATTTTAAAGGATCTATTTGCCATTTTCATCTTCCAAGTATTATAATTCATTCCAATTCTAATCTAAGACATTTAGTTGATTCAAAACAAACTATTCAAAACCAAAATGTAATTCTGATTTCCAATTTTACACATTTCAAAAGAAAGAGTTCTGTATTTTCCTCACACGCATTTCTTCCTTTCAAATAAAGATTTCAAATACATTTCAAACTCAAATTTTAAACAACAGTAGTTCCAATCATGGAAAAGAATGCAACTTTTATACAAAAGACAAGATTTCCTTCTTTTACAACTTTCATATTCAATACAACATATTTCCATTACAAAACATATACGAGTTCATCCACTTCAAGTGGGAAAGGTTACAATAAGATTTCTTTTCAACAAGGGACTGTCAAACTGTTTTCTTTTTTTTTTCTCCTTTGCTCCAGAACAACAACATGTAGATTTATCATTCTTCCAATTTCTGATCACAACAAGAGCAGGAGAAATGCAACACTCTCCACCCAACCAAGACATCTAATGACAAGGAGAAGCCATCCTTCTTCATTAGCCCCCGAGCCCCAACCACAATGCAATAAAATATGTGTTTCAACTCATGGCAGCTATAGGCTTCCAAAAACACACATGTAAATTTCACATTTAAAACACAGTCCAAAACAAATGTAGTTTGCAACCACATTAAAACATAACAAACAAAACTCAGGCTTCATCATGCAAGCCAAAGGAGTAAGAAACTATGGGGGATGCTACTTATGCCTCCCAAAGGGGAAATGGGTATCACCACCTTATTTCAAACCACCAAAATATAGTATATGAAAGCCCTAGACATGCCCTTATGCCTCCCCTAAGTACCCCGTATTCCTCATATTTCCTTATGCTTCCCTAACCTCTTATGGCACCCCATAACGAGTAAATAAATGCAAGCTATTTCTTTGTAAGGTGGAACCCAAATCCCAACTCCCTCTACACTTATACCTCTCCAAAACACTTGTGCCTCCCACAAAATGAACCCCATAGTCTTCTCCTACACCATACCTAGGCCATCTACCCAACATCCCACAAACATGCCAAAACATTCACAACAATAACAATTTCATAAACAAAAAAGAAGCATTACAAGAGCCAAGCGTCCTACCTCTCCATGATGGAGTTGTTCCAAGTTCCAAAACAACAGCTTTATCCCAATGCAAGCAATCCAAATTAGCCAAGAAAAAGCATGCAATAATCTTCCAAAAACTTCTCCAAAGCAAGAGCTCTAAAACAACAAAATAATTCACCCCAAAAGGAGTTTCCAAAAGTGAAGCAACCCAAAACAAGGCAAGCAATTCGAATTTTAATAGAAGAGGGAAGAGAAGAGGATGAGGTGGATCCAAGTAGGATGCCACATCACACATCCTCAACCCCAACCCAAAATTCAACTTCATTCTCCAATGCATAATAAATAGGTGGGTGAATAATATGACAGTTTACTTACATACTCAAATCCAACCCACACCCCAAAGGACTGAAATTAAACCATGTAAGAAAAGTGCAATTAAAACTTACAATTTGTCTTCTCAAAATGCATTATAAAAGTCTAATTTTAACTCCCAAACCATAGGTATGGTTGGTAAGTAAATTTAAGAGGTATGGGACAAGTTTAACTTGTCCCACAAGCCTCCAAAATCAGTCTCCAAGGACAAATTCGAATTTCCAAGAAGGTGGAGTGTTTCACACTCAAAAGTTAACTTACACATCACTTACATATTACTTACACATTACTTACTCATTCTTACAACACTTTAAATCATAACCAACAACCATATTAATTACATTCTCATGATATCTTTTAATTAATTAATTTAACAACATGATTACTCACAATATTAACACCACATTAAATAAATAATGAAAGGGGTAAGTGCACCACATAAAACACATACAAACATTAAACAAAAAGAAACCAAATAAAAGAAAAACATAAAATCCCTTGGTCACATTTAAAGGTGATCCCCCCTATGGGAATCCCTAACAAAACAACCACACACAAACAATACAAGTTGCCATGGTGACCTTGTTGAATTCATCTAGAATTCCAATGTGGTTGGTCTCCAATCCCCCATGTTTGTTGTGATATTTTAACCTACAAAACACAAATACCTCCTTCGGCCTTGTGGCCATATCAGAACATCCAAAATAATATAAATAAAATTCCAAAATCATCTAGATATATGAATCACAACAACATCCAAGAAACCAACAAGATCATTTGTAATTTTACTCAACAACTATATCATCATCAAATAATTTCCATTTCTAGGTCTACTCACAATATCCAACTATCACATGTCTGAAACAACATCCATAATATAACCATGTCAAACAAAATATCATCATCAATATATAAAAATGTCTCTAATAATCATCATGCATCATAACTGAATCAAGGTCAACAATAATCCATGATCTAACATCTAACATCATACTATAATAAAGTCCATAATCATGTCCATAATATAATCAGCAGTATCATGATCAGTATAAAAAAGGTGTCAAAGGGAAGTGGGCACTACATTTACTTACTAAAATTTGAAGCGGTTGATTTTCCATTTCTAGCCATAGAATTTTTGAATAAAATAATCATTATAGATATATGAATGGGAAAGTTTTGAACTTCAATCATGTTATATCTAAATGTGATCCAAGAGAGAGTGAACACACATAAAAATAGCAGCTAGGAAAAATATTGTGCAATAGGGTTTATGCTGACTGCTCACAAGCTTCACTACATGTCGTTAGCCTTGGCATTTCCACCTCTAATAGATATAACTCCATGTAAATGAAATCTTCTTGAACATTTCATTGACCTTTTATTCCCTTCACGCTATAGAGTTTTCCACGATTAGTGTCATTTATCAAAATCAAACAAAAATAAACAAAACTAATGTATAAGCCATGTGCAGATCATAACAAATCATATAACCCTAGATATGTTGAAAAGAAATTAATAGTTAATATAAAAATGTGTACCTTCATAAGAAAGGTATGAGTAAACAATCAAGCTAAAAAATCCTTATGTGGTTAAGTCCAACCAGAAAAGAGCATGAAATATACAGTGAGGTATCTCGGTGAATTCGGTGGTGAGTGGGATCAAAACCAAATACACATAACCGAAAGATAAGACACTGATAACTGAAAGGAGCTCATTGTAAATACAATCTTTGAAATCCTGCAAGGATGGAATCGAAATAAATCTTCGCTACAATTGTTTGAGCTTAAGTATTGATGGCGGACCGAAGATACTCATTTGAAAGTGTTTATAACTGGAACATGACATCATTCTCGCTCTAACACGCCAAGGTAGTATCACCGTACGTGTCAGGGTTAAGTATAGATAAGAATATCAATGATTGTTGATGGGTCGTGTTTTAATGTGTTTGTCCTCACCCACATTCCAACCATCTATCTGTGTTAAAAAGAAAGACCTTCCTTAGAATCCCCACTAGGGATTTGAAGGGTTGGTCTAAATTTTATTGTGAAGGGAAAATATTGGACCAACCCTTCCATGATGAAATATAGTATAAATATTTTATACTACATATGAAAATAATAAATCAAGTACACACATCATAAAAATTAAGTTTTTTTAATGTGATTTTTTTTTTAAATCACCAGTTGATTGGCATCATAAATAAAAAGAGAAAATCCAGTAATCCAAACAAAATGACCCCTCAATCATAATGGTGTAAAATTAAGCTGCATTTAAACGGGTAAAATAATCAAATTATAATGTAAAGAAAGCCCAAATTTGTAATATTATAATTTCCTAAAAAATCATGATAACTAAAACAAGCATTAAATAAATTTAATAAATAAATACATAAACATACAATTGAAATGAGACAAAAAGACAACATATGAATAATGAGACAAAAAGACACACATATCAATAAACACATAAATACCATCAAACTATGTGTGGGGCACTATGATCTCTTATCAAAATCATTAAGAAAACTTGTAAATAATAAAATAAATAACTTCAACTTCTAGCTGAGTTTTAGCGCTAAAATTAAAACCCATTTAGATTCTCACCACTTCAATAAAAAATTCATTCTTATTTTAACCACTAAACATAAAACCCATTTAAATTTTGATCTGAAATTGATAGCTTAACTAATCTAAATAAGCAACAATTACATTATAAAATGGAAGAAATAAATAAGAGACATGAAACAAAGTTGTAGAGATCATATTATAACAAAAACACTATATTATTGATTGAATAATGATTGATAAAATTACAAAGAATGTAAGCTTACAATATATAGGAGAATGATATCCTTAATATAAGGATTCAAACTCAATCTTCAATCCCACAATACACTCACATATCTCTCCTATAATCACTCACCACTATTCTCTCACATATCCCACCAATATCTCCACACACAATTATCTATGTGAGTTGTTCTCATAAATCACTATTACAATAATCTATATGAGTTTTTTATTACAACTCATTTACATTTATTTATACTCTCACACTATATTATTAATATGAGTTATATTAACTTAGTATTAATAACTTACAAATTAACTAATATCACTCAAAATCACTAATGTAATATATGAATATTACATTTTACAAATAATAATGTGATCACTAACCCTAAGATTATTCCT